>CAMZMU010000098.1:2742895-2931714 GCA_947311845.1 Poa pratensis
AAGTCCCTAACAGGCCTATCTTGCCACTTAGGGCAATGGCAGGCGTAGCCCCGGGCCTCGGTCATATCCTCTTTCCCGAATTGGCCAAGTCAGCGCCTAGGGCCTTGCGACCCGGAAAACCTGCGACTTGACCCGGCTGTCTTCTCAGCCTCTGGCAGGAGACCTGCAGGATCCGTGAACCTTTCTGACATTACTTGGCCCTTGTGCAATATCCGGATTACCTTATCCGAGTCCTTCCTGGCCAACCCGGCTACCTTATCCGGGTCCTTCCTGGCCAACCCGGCTACTTTATCCGGATCCTTCCTGACCAACCCGGCTAACTTAGCCGACACTTCTTAATCTGATCCGGTTTGTCTTTACCGGATCCTCTCTGGCGTCTTATCGCACTAGCTTGATCATGCGCCAACCGACTCTCACGAGAGATCCGGCCCAAGTGACCCGGCTATATGTTGATCCGGCTAGCTCTTTGCAACACTTAACACCACATCTTTGCCCTACCCGGGGCAGCCCCCCGACAGTAGTCCCCGAAGCTGGTGCGGTTCTACAGCCTCGGCTGAAGAGCCGTAGCAGGTTAAAAATTAACATCACTAACCGAATCATACATCATACAATCTTGTCTCAGGATTTCCCGGGATACTTGGCAGTGAATCTCTGCGTAAAGCCCCATAATCCGGATCTCTGATCTGACATGCCACTGACAGCACATCATCCGGATTCTCCGGGTACTCGAGTGCATTTGACCAAACGACCGCGTCTTCTCGTTTTCTCCGTTGACCGGCACACAGGATCCGTGCAACTGCTTCCAATTCTATGGCCCAACATGTGTTTGGAACACACGGCCACAGATGTGGCCACAGAGTTCCAGGGTGCAGTTACCGTGCGACGCTCCGAAAACCGCGCAGTAGTGCGCCCGTTACCGCTGGGCGCTATAAATAGGGGTGCGGTGGTTTCTCTTCTTCTCCGCTCGTTCCCCACTCCACGAACACCATCTGCGCCGCCGTCCTCGCCACAATCTCGCCCTTCCAAACTCGCCGCGCGGAGACATTCAACGCACCGGAGGAAACGACCGGGGCCGCGCACCGTGCCCAGCGCCGCCGTTTCTCCGCTGGGCTCCTTCCCCGTCGCGTCACCACCGTGAGTTTTCTTTTTCTCCGGCCATGGCGAACTCGAGGAGTTCATATCCCACGGGAAACTCGCATGTGTTTCTTGTGGATTTATCCGCATCTTAGTCCGTCGCCAAGCCTCAGTGCATCTAGAAGATCTCCTGTCTAGATTTTGCACTACACTGCCCTAGTTTTGTTTGCCCACCGTATGAGCAGTTCGACCATGTTTTTACCCGTAATTTTCTTTCTTTTTTACCACCGCTGTAGATCTTCCAAACCCTAGAAACCCGCGGAAAGATGTTTGCGATTTCCAACCGCATCACCTTCCCACTGGACCCGGTTAACCTACCCGGGATAAGATTAGCCGAGTTACCTTAGATCTGATTCGGTTTCAATGTTATCCGACTCTTCTTTGGTGTCATGGATTCCGAATCTCCTAATCCGGTTATCTGCCTTTTTACTGCAGAACTGAGTCGGTTATGGCCAAACTTCCTCCCGGCAGATGGGAGGGATCTGATGTTACCCGGAATGATTTGGAATGGCTACGAGCCACCCGGCGTATAACGCCGCAAGTTATATGCCGCAGACCCGGAAAAGAACTCGCACCGGCCCCCGAACCCGGTGAGCGCGTGGTATTCATAGCGCATTTCGAGCGCGGGTTCGGATTGCCTGCTAGTGACTTCTTCCGGGCCTTTCTGGACTTTTTCGGACTACAACTTCACCACCTCCCGGCGAACGCCTTCGTCTCTTTATCAGCTTTCACTTCCTTCTGCGAAGGCTATCTCGGCCTCTGGCCGAGTGTGGATATATGGGCCAAATACTTCCACCTCCGCAAGCATACCATTCCAGGTACCAAGCCGAAACAACTGACTGCTTGCGGCTCGGTTAGCATCACGCCAAGGCAGGGATCCATCTTTCCCCGTGTCACTGGCCTAGACACGGTCAAGAAGTGGCAAAGGACCTTCCTTTATGTGAAGAGTGCTGAGGGCCATGATGCCCTCAATCTGCCCGAGTTCAGGATGGAGCCGCCCACAGCCGAACTGAACTTCGGTTACAATCCGGCTGAAACAATTGCTGAACTTCAGACAGTGCATACCACTCTGGAGGATTTTTTGAAGAATGGTATGATCTCTGACGACCTCCTCCGGACCTTCATCTCTCGCCGGGTCAGCCCTCTTCAAAGGCGTGATCACAAGATATGTCACATGCGTGGCGCACTAGATCCTACCCGGATCAGCAAGCACGAGCTTGACAAAGCTTCCGTCTTCAGACGGGTAAACGCCATTGCTGCCAATGAGATGTCGGATAAATGGCGGTGGGGTGTAAAGCCATTCTACCGGGAAAAACTTCCTCCACAGGTTAGCTCACCACTCTCCGAATCCAATCTTACTTCATCTGAATAACCCCGGCCTGATCCGGATTCGCATTATCTTTTTTGCAGCTGTTTGATCGTCAACTTACTGAAGACGGAGATCTCTCCACCAAGGCATGGACACCGGATCTTAGCCCGCCGCGCGAGGGCGAAGAGGATCCGGATACGGATGACTATTTGCCAATTCCCCGTGCCAAGCCAGTCCGCAAGGGTAAGCAATCAAACATTCACCATATTTCCGACGAGGAAGATGAAGATTGCTGCCTCTTAGAACCCATCGACGCTATTCCGATTTCATGGAAACCACCTCCTTGTGTTCCAGCCAAACAAGATACTGAAGAGACCTCTCGGAAACGCGCTGAGGCGCCCGAAACAGATGCCCCACAGACAAAAAGAAGAAAGAAGTCCGGCGACAAGCCGAATCGCGTCAAGCCGATGCCTACCACCAAGGGGTAATACTGACTTTATTTGCTTTCTTCCTCTGTTAACCGAGTCATATATATCCGAGTTAACTGTCTGCTTTGCTTTATGCAGTGATGTCCTCATCACCGCGCAGACTCATTCCTCCATCTCTTCTCCCATTCCTCCACTGGATACGGCCATGGAAACCCAGTCTCCTGACCGAACTGCCACCTCACCAACGCGTGTCACAACTGCCAATATTCCTCAGCCGACTCCCATTTCAGAGCCGGTTATTGACTTGGAGAGTGAGGAAACCTCGGCTCCAATCCGAGATTCAAGTTGGCCACGCCCTCTCAAGGAGCTGGAGAAGGAAAAGGCCAAGACATCGGCTACCCCTGCCTAAGCCGGATCCTCGCCCTACTCCCGCAGCGCAAACCCTGCTGAATCAAGAGCAGCAGAAGAAAAAAAGCAGAAGCAGCAACAGCAACAGCAAGTTTCCGAGAAGCAGCACAAGGAGCCACATCCGAAGCAGACCGGGTGCGTCACCGCAACCCAAGCCGACTCAAGGTGCCTCTGGCACAACTCCAACCACCTCGGATAAGCAGGTGGTTGCTAGCAAGAAGGTTTCTGCCGCCCCATCAGCGATTCGATTCGGCCAGTCCGTCGAATCCCGCCCTCCGAGCAGCGATAAGCTCGAGTCCGCCAAGCAATTCATTGAAGCTTGGAATGATGCTGACCTCGCCAAAGATTTTTCTACTTCAGCGCCACATCCGGCTGGGCCTAGTCGGATGTTTCAATCATTACACTCTGTACAGACCTCGGTACTGAAGCTAACCGGGTGTTTGAGGTAAACTTTTCCGAATCTTGCTTTTATTTTAACATGATCAAATAGTACTATACCCAGTCCCCGAGATTCGGGTCGAACGACTGATACTCCTCCGAGTAAGAAAGTCATTCGGCTTGAATCTCTAAAAAACTTATCATGAATGTTGCCTTAACCGAGGACACCGTGGGACTTCCAGTCCCCGAGTCTCTTTTCCAACTGATTCGGTTAATCTCGGGCCAGTCCCCGAGATTCTTTTGACGCCATTTGCCTGTTTTCTTTCAGGAAACCATGACCGCTCGCGGCAAGCTCTTTAAGCAGCTCGCCCATCAGCACCAGAAGCTCCAAACTTCCTTCGATGGGCTCTGTCTTGAAATGGACAAGAAAGAAGAAGAGCACAAGCGCGCTTTATCCGAGGAAAAATCAGAGTAACTCGGCTCCAGCGAGAGCTTGACCGAGTTGAAAAAGTGAAGAACAAGGTTAAAGGAGAGCGGGATACGCTGAAGCGTGAAAAAGACATAATCCAGAAGGATCGGGATACTTTCAAAGCCGGACTTGAGAAGCGGGCCAACTGGACCAGCAAATTCAAACGACCATTGCCGAATCTGAAGCCGAAGTCAAAGCGGCTAAAGAAGAACTGAGTGCTCACAAAGCGGCCAGTGCGAAATGGCTTGCTGCACTTGCTAGCCTTAACGATGACATGGATCGTAAGTTCACCGAATCCCCTTTTTTCTTTCTGCTCTTAACCGATACATATGCTTGTGTTCCTTCTCGCTGAACTCAGTATTAGCTTATTTGTTTGTAGGAGAGTTTACCAGCATCCGGCTTCAAGCCGCCAGGGCTGTGAGAACGCCCGAGCTGAGAGAGCTAAATTAACCGAGGCTCCCTATCAGAGACATGGGACATCGAAGATCATATTACAGCTCTTAAGGCTCGGATTGCTCCTCTGAAGGATTCCCATATTGGTCTGCTTAATGCCAGTCTCAAGGCTCACCGAATCTTGTTTCCTGAAGCGCGGCAAGTTGTGCCTGCGGAGGAGCTGATCAGAGACCTGGACCAAGCGATGACTCGGTTACAGCAGTGGAGGTCTTCATCCGCCCGCGCTGGTGCTGACGCAGCTTTACTATTCATCATGTCCTGGTATGAGCTAATTGACCTTGCCAAAGTGCGCTCATTTCGCGAAGGTTCTCCATGGGCTACAGACCCTACCCGGATCAAGATCCGTGAAGAAGCCGCCAACTTCATGGCCGAATTTGCACGCACCAAGCATCTTGATCTGGACGCTCCGGTCTATTCCGATGGGGAAGAGACTGAAGAAGAGGAATCGGACGATGCCTCCGCAGAAGAATATGCCGACTCTGAGGGCGAGTCTGATGAAGAAGAATCCAGCAAGGTACCAGCCTCCGACTCGGCCAAGCTCACCGAACAAACTCCAACCGAGTCTCCTGTGATTCCAGCCACTAACTTGACTGTGATTACTAAACAGGCTTCACCTGATCCGGATATTTCCGAATCCGCCCATCCTTCAAGCTCTCCAGTCAAGATTACTTCCGAAGTGCCACCATCTTCTGAGTCTGCTCCAGCAACAGAACCTCCCGTAACCGCGTCCACTTCAACCGAAGCACCCGTAGCTGAAGCCCGTGCCCCCGAAGCTCCGCTAACCGAGGCTCCTACCACAGAAGTTCCCGCAACCGAAACTCCTATGACCGAGTCTGCCGCGACCGAGTCCGCTGCACCCTGAAGTACTTAACAAAAACATTAAATCCCCGGTATGCCGGGAGCAGATGTAATAGACTATTTTAAGTTCTTTCGAGACTATGCTTATCATGCTTAACGCGATCCGGACAAGGTTTATGTTGGATCATCTTAAACCGAGTCCCCGAGTCTGTTTTCTTGTTTACTACTTTTGCCAAATCTTTGCTCTTGTCTACCTCTTTGGGTGTTTTGACAGTCGAGTCACAAGATAGGAATCATAGCATACAATACTTGAAACATGCGAGTTGTGGTTTAGAATCATTCAACATAAACGAAAAAATAAATAACAGGGGTTAGTAAACGACATGTGCCGAATCGGTTTTGGACCGAGTCCCCGAGTCCATTTTCATGTTTCCCATATTCCTCATCTCTGCTCTTGACTACCATTTTGGTGTTTGTCAGTCGAGTCACGAGATCAACAACACAACATACATTACTTGAATTTTGGGACGGGGTTCAAAGCAATTCGGCACACGAACGGTAACAAAAAACAGTAAAAAACACATGCATAACGAAGCAGTCCCCGAGTCCAGACTCGGATTGCTGCGATTTCATTTATGATAAATTGAAATACATACATTGCGCCCTTTAAGAGTAAAAGGGTCGAAGCAGAGCTACATTCCAGGGTCGCTTGGTTTCTTGTCCGGGTCTGTCCAGGCCATCCTCCCTTGGTTCCTGTACATCTATAAGATAGTACGAGTCATTGTGCATAGCCCTGCTC
This sequence comes from Poa pratensis, assembly GCA_947311845.1. NCBI lineage: Eukaryota > Viridiplantae > Streptophyta > Magnoliopsida > Poales > Poaceae > Poa > Poa pratensis. The sequence continues at coordinate 2,749,072 of CAMZMU010000098.1, forward strand.
ACAATGAATGGTCCCTCCCATGGAGGTGACAATTTGTGTCGGCCTTTGCTGCGCTGCACCAGCCTCAGCACTAGATCACCCTCATGAAACACTCGAGGACTGATTTTCGGCTATGATAACGCCTGAGATTTTGCTGGTATATTGCTGTCCGAGACAGGGCCAACTCTCTTGCTTCCTCTAGCAGATCCACTGCATCTTCCCGGGCCTCTTTTGCCTCGGTTTCAGTGTACATTGCCACCCTTGGTGCATCATATTCTATGTCAGTGGGTAGGACAGCTTCTGCCCCATAAACCAGAAAGAATGGCGTATAGCCTGTTGACCGATTCGGTGTAGTCCTTAGACCCCATAGAACTGATGGAATTTCATCTATCCAGCACCCCGGAGTTTTCAACAATGGTTCAATGAGACGAGCCTTGATGCCGGCTAACACTAGAGCATTTGATCTTTCCACTTGTCCATTGGACTCTGGATGTGCCACTGAGGCTATGTCTAACCGGATCCCCTTATCCATGCAGAATCGGGCAAACTCTCCGACAGCAAAGTTCGTGCCGTTATCCGAGATGATGCTATGAGGGTATCCGTATCTCAAAATGATTTCTTTCAAGAAGGTTACAGCCGAACGGCCATCCACTTTCCGGATTGGTTTCACCTCTATCCACTTGGTGAACTTATCCACCATCACCAGCATATGTGTCATGTTGCCCCTAGCCGGCTTGAAATCTCCCACCATATCCAAACACCACACAGCAAATGGCCAAGTAATAGGAATTGTCTTCAGTGCCGATGCGGGTAAGTGTGTTTGCTTAGCAAATCTCTGGCATCCTTCACATCTGCGGACTATGTCCTCCGCATCTGCATGAGCAGTGGGCCAATAAAATCCATGCCGGAACACTTTAGCCACCAGGGCTCTTGTACTGCAATGATGTCCACATTCACCTTGGTGTATCTCTAGGAGCATCTCCTTGCCCTCTGCTGGCTCCACGCAGCGCTGCAACACCTCGGTTACACTTCTTTTGTATAACTCCTTGTTGATGATGGTATAAGCCTTGGATCTCCTCTGGACACGCCTAGCCTTGGTTTCATCGCTTGGCAAGCTTCCTTCCTCGATGAATTTCATGATCTCTTCAGCCCACTCTGGTACTGGATGCAAAGGGAACAAGTGCTCATTTTCTTCCACAGGTTTGGCCGCCATTATTTCTTCTATCAGCTTCTGTCCATTCCCCACAATCCGGTTAGCATCATCTTCATCTCTGCTCCTCTTTCCCAAGACTCGGTTAGCATTTTCCGAATCTGTGTGAGCAGTCCCCGAGTCCGGGCATGCAGTCCCCGGGTCTTCCTCGATATACTCAACATCAACATTCATAGGAATAGCTTCGGATTCTTGCTTGGGAATAAAAATCGACTCGGAATCAGGCGAAGGTTTGATTGAAGGGACCCTTAGATGATTCAAGGATATTCCGGGTGGGATTGCCTCCCTAGACGACCCGAGTTTTGACAGAACATCTGCAGCTTGGTTTTCCAGCCGAGGTATATGCTTGTACTCACAGCCTTCAAAAAATCCCGAAATTTTCTGAACATGAAACCGATACAGTGCCATATTGGCATCAAGAGCATCCCAATTTCCAGAAGATTGCTGCACGACCAAATCCGAATCACCGAAACATTCAATCCGGCGAACGCCGATGTCCCGAGCCACATTAAGCCCATGGATCAGTGCCTCATACTCGGCTACATTGTTTGACGCTGAGAAATGAATCTGCAATACATATCGCAATTGATCCTGTTTTGGTGATGTGAGCACCACCCCAGCACCTAGCCCGATTTTGCATTTGGAACCGTCAAAGTGCAACCTCCAGTAATTGTAATCCGGTTTAGGTGGTTCATATTGCATCTCAGCCCAGTCACAAAGGAAATCCGGCAAAGCCTGAGACTTGATAGCATCTCTTCTCTCATAATGCGGTGTGTAAGGAGACACTTCTATCGCCCATTTGGCAACTCGGCCAGTTGCATCTTTGCACCCAATGATCTCCGCAATTGGAGCTTCACACACCACTGTAATCGGATGCTCTTGGAAGTAATGTTTCAACTTCTTGACCGCCAGGTACACACCATATGTCATCTTTTGGTAGTGAGGATAATTTTGCTTCGAAGTTGAGATCACCTCACTCAAATAGTACACCGGCCTCTGCACGGATTTGCCCTCTTCTTCTCTTTCTACCACAATAACCACACTTACGACCCGGTTAGTGGCCGCAATGTAAAGTAGCATTGGCTCATTCGGCAAAGGTGATGCCAAATTGGTGCAGTGGACAACATCTTTTTTAATTCGTTGAAAGCCGAATCTGCTTGCGGGGTCCACGTGAACCCGGTGCTCTTTTTCATCAACTGATACAAGGGCAAGGCTTTTTCTCCTAGCCGACTCACAAACCGACTCAACGAGGCTAAACACCCGGTGAATTTTTGTACATCTTTCAGACATTTTGGCAGTTTCATTCTTTCTATGGCTCGGATCTTAGCCGGATTCACCTCAATACCTCGGCTCGATACAAGGAAACCGAGCAACTTTCCAGCCGGGACACCAAAGTGCATTTATCCGGATTCAATTTCAAACGATATTTTCTTAAGTTCACAAATGTTTCCTCGAGATCCTCGAGGAGAGTGTGCTTTTCTTTAGTTTTGATGACGATATCATCGACATACACCTGCACATTTTTGCCCATTTGGGAGTGTAAGCATTTCTGCATACATCTCTGATAAGTTGCACCGGCATTTCTCAAACCGAAACACATGACACGATAGCAATACGCCCCGTACGGGGTAATAAAAGCAGTCTTTATTTGATCTTTAGGGTTCAGTGGTATCTGGTGAAAACCAGAGTACGCATCAATGAAAGACAACAACTCACACCCAGCAGTGGAATCGATCACTTGATCAATCCGAGGTAAAGGAAATGGATCCTTCGGGCATGCCTTGTTCAGATTGGTGAAGTCGATGCACATACGCCACACCTTGACCACAGCTGGTTCGTCCTTCTTCTTCTCTACCAGAACCGGATTGGATATCCAGTCTGGATGCAACACCTCCATAATAAATCCGGCTGCAAGCAGCTTAGCCAGCTCATCAAGCACCACTTTTCTTCGATCATCTGAGAGACGCCGAGTCGGTTGCCTCACCGGTTTTACATCCGGCCTGACAAACAAAGAGTGCTCTGCCAACTCCCTCGGAACACCAGGCAGGTCCTTAGCCGACCATGCAAAGATATCCCGATTCTCACGGAGGAAGTGACAGAGCGCGCTTTCCTATTTCTCATCCAGCCCGGCACCAATGATGGCCATGCGCTCCGGGTTCTCCGGGTCAATGGGGATCTTCTTCGTCTCCTTGGGCACCTCAAATGTTGCACCCGCATCCGGATTGGTCATGGCCAGCACGCCTAACTGAGCCGACTTCGCCATTGCCACCACCTCGTGCATCTTGCTCTTTTCAGCTTGTATCACCAGTGATTCGGCTAAGTTAGAACCAACTGTAGCACACTGTATGGCCTTCTTGTAGTCTCCCGCAACGGTGATAACACCATTCGGGCCAGGCATTTTCATCTTGAGGTAGGCCACATGAGTAGATATCATGAACTTGGCTAATGCTGGCCTGCCAAGCAGAGCATGGTATGGGCTTTCCAAATCCACCACCTCGAACTCGAGACTCTCAAGTCTGTGATTGTCCCTGGTACCAAACAACACATCCACCCAGATCTTACCCATGGGGGAACAAGACACCCCGGGTACTATGCCATGGAAAGTACAACTGCTCTGTTGCAACTGATTCGGCGAAATACCCAACTTGACCATTGTATCCCGATACATGATGTTTATGGCACTGCCATTGTCAACCAAGACTCGGCTAAACTTCACATTCAGCTTGGGCCCAACCAGAGTCGGATCCACGACTAGCGCATAGGTTCCTGGACTTGGCATGATTCGGGGATTATCCGCCCTGCTCCACGTGATTTCCTGCTCAGACCAGTTCAAGTACTTTGGAACTGCTGGCATCACTGCATTCACCTCCTTTGCTCTTCTCAACTGACTTTTCTTGTCAGTTGGCTCGGTCACGAAAACCACATAACTCTGATGTGCTTCCTTGTAATCATTCCAGGGTATCCACCTTGCCTACTTGGGCCAACATCATTGTCATTGCCTCCCATGTTCACCAGGTTAACCGGCTTCGTTGCTGCTGGCCTCGGAGCTCCAGCGTTCACCGGGGTTGCATTGGCTCCGGTTAGCGGCATGTTTGGCCTGAAATTCGGTCTAGGAGCACCTCTCTGAGGTGGTCCTCTTTGACCTTCCGCCTGAATGCGGTGATGCCAACTACAGTTCCGGGTCGAATGATTAGCCGGTTTGCGCGGATCAGTGGTGTGATAACAGCAAGGCCCATCTAATCTGGACTCAAAAGTCAGAGGTGGACTTGGTCCCTCCCACACTTTCTTCGGCCAAGCACCTTGATTCGGCCTCCAAGCCGGACCATCAGTTTTTTGCCTCTGGCTATCTCCCGCTCCGGGTTGGTCCATGTTTACCGCAGCAACTTGATCAGAACCGTATCTGTAATCCGGATCTCTCCTCTTGTAACCGAATTCATGTCGGTCACTGGGCCTTAATGGTCCAACTCGGTTATTAACCGGTTGCCTCCTGTTTGCTCCCACTGCATCCAATGCGGGCTGTGTTGGATCACCCAGTGCATACGTGTCTGCTATCCGGATCATATCTGCCAGGGTTTTTGGCATATCTCTTTGGAGTTTCTGCCAAAGTGGGGTACCATGCCTGCATCCCTGCGCAAACCATGAAATGGCCTGCTCCTCCACTACACCTTCGCAAGAATTGCGCATGTTGCTCCACCGAGTCAAATACTCTCGGTCTGTCTCCCTCTCTTCCTGCTTGCATGCAGCCAGGAGCTGAGGTCGGTTTGGCCTCTTGTAGGTGCTGGAGAAGTTGCTGTTAAACGCCTGTTCCAAATCCATCCAACAATTGATACTACCCGGCGGCAAGTTATTCAACCAGATCCGGGCTGGACCTTCTAACATATGCGGGAGATACCGGACCGCCCATCGGCGATTGCCCCCCGCAATGTGCACTGATGATACATAGTCCGTCAGCCAATCCTGTGGCTTGGTGCTGCCATTATACGGCTTCGTGTTGCGGCCGAGCTGGAACAACGGCACACTTGGCTCATTCATTATCCGAGGTCCAAAGCATGGTGGACCCGGTGGGCCTTGCTCTTCCAGCTTCTCGGACTGGTAGATTCTGTCCAACTTGAGACGCTGATCATCCGGATCCAACATCCGAGGCCCCAGTCTCGACGCCAGTGCATTGTCATACGTCTGGTATCCGGCTCGCGCCATAGCCGAATTGCCATCGTCATAGCGGTAGCCCACCTGGCCACCACTTTGCTGCTGCACCTGTGCCATCATTTGCTGTCCGGGATGGCGTGGTGGTTGACCTCGGCCAGCCGAATTTCCCCTTCCAGCACCCAGATTGCCTTGACCACCACTGTTTCTGCTTTGTCCGCCTCTTCCTTGAGCTGCTAGCTGCTTGCCCGCATATACGGCATCATAGGTTTGCAGCTGCTTGCTCTTACCCGAGTTCACACTTGGGGATCGGTCAACTACAACATGCGGAGATGACGCCTGGCCCTTAGACTTCTGGCTAGCAGCCTTAACCGACACCACTACACGGGAACCACCAGCATCCGGATTAGCTTTCCGGTAGGCTTCATTCTGCCTGTTGCACACATCTACAAGCTCATTGACTCTCTCCGCCTGCTTGCGCCAAGCATCCCCGGTTAATGTACTTAATTCGGCTCGCGCTGCCGCTGCAGCCCTAAGATTCTTAGCCGGGGAGCTATATACCGGCTTGCCTGTGCCGGATCTATGACTAGTAGCCTTACTTGAGCTCGATCTTGCAGCTCTGGCTAACTCGTCATTGAGGTCCTTACCCCTGTTACGCAACTCGGCTTTCTTGCGTGAGCGATGCACTACAGGAGTAAAACCATCTGTGATTCCATTAGCCGCATTGTACTCTCTCATATCCTATCAAAGGCTTGCCTAGACTCCACCACTAACCGGGCTTCTTTTTGCAACCTCAGGCGCTCTGCCTCTAGCTGAGCTACAGTGAGTTCTACATCTGCCCCAGGTGCCACTGGCCGAGCTAATTTCTCCAAGACATCTTCTAAAGGAGCCTCCCTACTTGACATGCCAAGCGGGCCAACCGGATCTGGTCTCTCCTTTGGGAACTTAGCTGTCCGAGTCGGCTTGCCAACCGGATCAACTGGCGTGGCCAGCTCCTCGGGCATGCTTTTGCTGGTATCTCCTTTGCCAGCTGCTGCACTTGGCCCGGTCATCATCACCTCCACGCTACTCCCGGGGCGAGCGCTACGCCTCCGAGAGCTGCGCGGAAAGAGGGAGGATCCGCAGCCACGAGCACCTGCGCCGGGTACTCGCGACAGGCTCGGTGGCGACGTAGGTGACGAAGCTGCCGAGCGTCATGAGGAAACCGTCAGCGGGGAAGGGCTTGTCGGTGAAGCACCCCGCGTTGTCGCTGATGAAGTTGAACTCGCCGATCTTGCAAACGAGCCCAGAGAGGACCCGCTCGCCGGAGCCAGCGACGGTGCCCGTCCGGATGGAAACCCCAGCCAACGCCGCCGCTGCCCCACGGTGGGCGCCAACTGTCGTGGTGGTGTCACGGCAGATGCCATGGGGATGGCTTAAGTGTGGGCTCGCTTGGGCGTTGGGGGAACCGGGGAGGGTTTGCGCGCTCACGAAGCACGCATGAAGAAGAAGCAAGAACTCGCAAGAACCAACAAGAACAAAGCAAACCAAGAACAGCAAAGAACACCACGATGTACCCTGCTTCGGGGCCCTCTTGTGGAGGTAACACCCCTACTGCAGCTCTAGCCTACTCTCTTATATCTCAAGTGTTTACAAGTACAGAGCGCTCCTTGAGCTGTATGATGAACAATGGAGTGAGCTCCAGGTAGAAGATGAAGCTTGGGGGAAATGATGCTCACAATGGTCGATCCTCTCTCCTCTGTTGCTCGTCCCTCGCACTGGAGGATGTGGTAGCTCATTTATACACAAACCGAATTACTATTCTGCCCCTGGCTCCATGAGACAATGGCATTGCCAAGAGGAAAAGGACAAGCCTCTGCCTCCTGTCAATCCAACGGCTGGACTGTCAGGCCCTAGCAGGCCTATCTTGCTACTTTGGGCAATGGCAGGTGTAGCCCACCGGGTCTCGGTCATATCCTTTTTCCCGAATTGGCCGAGTCAGCTCCTAGGTTGCTGCGCTCCCAGGAATCCCGTGACCTGACCTGGCCGTCAAGTCCCTAACAGGCCTATCTTGCCACTTAGGGCAATGGCAGGCGTAGCCCCCGGGCCTCGGTCATATCCTCTTTCCCGAATTGGCCAAGTCAGCGCCTAGGGCCTTGCGACCCGGAAAACCTGCGACTTGACCCGGCTGTCTTCTCAGCCTCTGGCAGGAGACCTGCAGGATCCGTGAACCTTTCTGACATTACTTGGCCCTTGTGCAATATCCGGATTACCTTATCCGAGTCCTTCCTGGCCAACCCGGCTACCTTATCCGGGTCCTTCCTGGCCAACCCGGCTACTTTATCCGGATCCTTCCTGACCAACCCGGCTAACTTAGCCGACACTTCTTAATCTGATCCGGTTTGTCTTTACCGGATCCTCTCTGGCGTCTTATCGCACTAGCTTGATCATGCGCCAACCGACTCTCACGAGAGATCCGGCCCAAGTGACCCGGCTATATGTTGATCCGGCTAGCTCTTTGCAACACTTAACACCACATCTTTGCCCTACCCGGGGGCAGCCCCCCGACAGCTGCCTCGTGGCCCCACTCCGTCTCCCCTTCTGGCTTCTGGAGTCTTCCGATGAGATATTTGCACACGTTGATTTTCGTCCAATTCCGAGAATATTTTGCGACTAGCCTTTCTGAAGGAGAAAAACAGCAGAAAACAGGAACTGGCACTTCAGCATCTTGTTAATAGGTTAGTCCCAGAAAATGCATAAAAATGTTATGAAGTGTAAATAAAACATGTAGCAATTGGTATAATAACAGTATGGAACATCAAAAATTATAGATACGTTTGAGACGTATCAAGCATCCCCAAGCTTAGTTCCTGCTCGTCCTCGAGTAGGTAAACGATAAAAAACAACATAATTTTTGAAGTGACATGCTACCAACATAATCTTGATGAAATAGAAATGCAAAGCACATGAACTGAATGAAGTGATCCAAGTCAATGGTCTATAGTTTGCTAACAAGTAAATAAGGAGTAAACAAAATGAATCATACAAGTGCAAACTTTCATGAATAATACTTTGGAGACAATGGAGCTATAAGAGTCTGCATAAAAGTTAGCTCACAAAGCAATAGATTCTAAATGAAAGTGTTTGACTAACACAAAGGAAGATTTAGTTTCAGCACCGGCTTCAACTTTAACATATTTATCTCATGGATATTGTCAAGGCAAATTAATGCAATAAGTCAAACATATCATTATATAACAATTGTTGTACCAAAGTTGACACTAGTGTTTGCTTGTGGAGATAGAAAGAAGTAGGAAAACTGACTAAACAATAAAGTAAAAGAAAGGCCCTTCGCAGAGGGAAGCAGGGATTAAATCATGTGCTAGAGCTTTTTAAGTTTTTGAAAGCATATAGAGAGTATAAAATATATTTTGAGAGGTGTGTGTTAGTGGTCAACGAATCAGTAAATAGACAATACTTTAAGTCACAAGTTAACCAGACCTTACAAGAGCGGCTCCCATGAAGAACGTTATTTCTACCAGCGGGTAGATCATCCCTCGTTCTCTTTTGTTTACACACTTATGAACATTGCTTGACTGATTTCTCGGGGCAAAAAGATGTGAAGAGAATTAATGGTTAAAGTTGTAATTAATTGGGACTGGGCACCCCGTTGCCAGCTCTTTTTGCAAAATTATTGGATAAGCGGATGTATATGCCACTAGCCCAGGTGTAAAGTCTGATCAACAAGTGAAATAAAGACCATCTACCACATCCTCATGAGCTTGTAAACAGTGACACAAAAAGGAGTAGTAAACAGTTTTGAATATTTTAAAGGTAGCACATGAAAAATTTACTTGCAATGGCAGGAAAATACCACATAATAGGTAGTTATGGTGGACACAGATGGCATGGATTTTGGCTCAAGGGTTTTGGATGCACAAGCAGCATTCCCGCTTAGTACAGAGTTTAGGCTAGCAAGGTTATTTAAGCAAACACAGACTGTCAACCGGTATAGCAAGAACTCATATAAAAAACATGCTTGAAAAATTACAAGACTCCACATTGTCTTCCTTGTTAACCAAAACCTTTCACTAGAAAATATCTAGACTTTGGAACTACCAATGATACAAATAAATATCAACAAGCTTTACAGTAGTTCTTCACTAATAGCCTTTACTTACATGATGCACAAGTCTAAACATTACTTACTTGGTAACTCAAAACAATTGACAAGTATCAAATTACTCAAGACAGTGATCTACAAGACTTATGTAAGCATTTTATACCACTACCACATGCATAGCATTTTCTGTTCCAACCAAACACCAATCAACTTATTTGAACAACTCTCCAAACAAATATAAGTGAAGCAAGAGAGTACTTTCTTCAAAAGAAACTAATAGCTCTGACAAGAGATATATGAAAACAGAGAGCTAGAAGCTTTAGCAGTAGCTAGACAAGAATACTCAACAAATATAAGTGAAGAACAAGAGTATTCCAATGAAAAAGCGGAGCGTGTCTCTCTCCCAAACAAGAGTGCTAGGATCCAACAAGTATAGAGCAGCAAACAAAACAAAAACAAACTGAAAACAAAAGCACACTGACGCTCCAAGAAAAGTACATATAATGTGAAGAAATAAAAATATAGTCTCACTAGAGATGACCTGATAGTTTGTTGATGAAGAAGGGGATGCCTTGGGCATCCCCAAGCTTAGACGCTTGAGTCTTCTTGAATATATTGGGGAGATCCATGGGAGCTTCCCCAAGCTTAAGCTTTTCACTCTTCTTGATCTTATAATATCATCCTCCTCTCTTAACACTTGAAAACTTCCTTCACACCAAAACTCAACATTTTTCTCATTAGCGGGTTAGTGCATCAAAACAAATAATCTCACTTAGTTCTGTAAGGACACAAATTCATAAGCAATCATTTTCAAACATTAGCTACTGTTACTAGGCTTAAGTGATGCTCTTTCACCTTAAAAGAAACCACTCAACACTTGTAAAAGAGAGAATGCAAAACAAAGACAGAATCTGTCAAAACCAGAACAGTCCGTAAAGATGATTTTTTCGGACACTTACGTCGCTCAAATCGAAAAACTTTAGTCGTACGAAAGTTGCGTACATATCTCAGGAACACGCACAAAAATTGGCAGATTTTTCAAATTTTTCTGATTTTCTACGGAGAGAAACGGTGACGTTCCAGAAATCTGTTCCTGTGCAGTAATCCAAATATAGGTACCATCTTGTCATAAGAGACTTTTCTTGGCACAACAAAACAGCAAATAAAAGATACAAAGGAGTTGTTACAGAAGTAAACATGCTCCTTGACTCAATAAAAAAAATAACAGAAAGTAAAAACAATGGGTTGCCTCCCATAAGCGCTTCTCTTTAATGCCTTTTAGCTAGGCATGAAACATGAATCAAGTATTGTCAAGACCAAAAACATCAACATTATAACTTGCCCTAACAATAGTATCAAAAGGGTGTTTCATCCTTCTTCTAGGGAAGTGTTCCATACCTTTCCTGAGTGGGAATTGAAATTTTATATTCCCCTCTTTCATATCAATAACAGCACCAACAGTTCTAAGAAAAGGTCTTCCCAACACAATAGGACAAGAAGGATTGCATTCAATATCCAAAACCACAAAATCAACAGGGACAAGGTTATTGTTAACCATAATAAGAACATTATCAACTCTCCCCAAAGGTTTCTTCATAGAAGAATCAGCAAAGTGAACATCCAAATAACATTTTTCCAAAGGTGCAAGATCAAGGATATCATAAAGCTTTTTAGGCATAACAGAAATACTAGCACCAAGATCACACAAAGCATTGCAATCAAAATCATTCACTTTCATTTTAATGATGGGCTCCCAACCATCATCTAACTTCCTAGGGATAGAAGCTTCACGTTTTAATTTCTCTTCCCTAGCATGCATGAGAGCATTGATGATATGTTTAGTAAAAGCCATATTTATTTCACTAGCCTTAGGACTCTTAGCTAGCTTTTGCAAGAACATAATGACTTCAGTTATATTACAACCATCAAAATCAAAATTATTATCATCAAAGGTAATGGAACCATTATCTCCTACACTCCTAAAAATTTCAGCACTTTTATCAGGAGCAATTTTAGTGCTATCAGGCAGTTTAAAGCTTTTTGCAGCAGAAGTGGAGACATTTCCAACACCAATTATCTTTCCATTAACAGTAGGAGGTTTACTAGCACTTGAGGTATCAACATTTTCAGTAGTAAAAATAGTGCAAACTCTAGCCACACTATTCTGTTTAGCAATTTCAGCTTCTTTTTCCTCTCTTTCCCATCTATCATGCAACTCAGCTAGCATTCTTATATTGTTATCAATTTTAACTTGTATAGCATTGAGAGTTTTGCTCTCTTTAACATCATGAGGCAGCACCTTTATTTTTAAGAAATCAATGTCATGAACAAGACTATCAACCTTAGCAGCAAGAATATCAATTTTTCCTAGCTTTTCCTCAACAGTTTTATTGAAAGTAGTTTGTGTGCTAATAAAATCCTTAAGCATAACTTCAAGATCAGAGGGCACACTCTTATTGTTGTTGTAGGAATTACCATAAGAATTACCATAAGCATTGCTACCATTAGAAGGATATGGCCTATAGTTGCTATTACCAAAATTATTCCTGTAGGCATTGTTGTTGAAGTTATTATTTTTAATGAAGTTCACATCAACATTCCCTTCTTGTGCAACCAATGAAGCTAAAGGAACATTATTTGGATCAATAGTAGCATGACCATTCGAAAGCATAGACATAATGGCATCAACCTTATCATTCAAAGAGGAGATCTCCTCAACAGAATTTACCTTCTTACCTGTTGGAGTTCTTTCGGTGTGCCATTCAGAATAGTTTACCATCATATCATCAAGAAGCTTTGTTGCAGCACCCAAAGTGATGGACATAAAGGTCCCTCCAGCAGCTGAATCCAATAAATTCCTTGAAGAAAAATTCAATCCTGCATAAAAGGTTTGAATAATCATCCAAGTAGTCAGTCCATGAGTGGGACAATTCTTAACCAATGATTTCATTCTTTCCCAAGCTTGGGCAACATGCTCATTATCAAATTGCTTAAAGTTCATAATGCCACTTCTCAAAGATATGATTTTAGCAGGAGGATAATATTTTCCAATGAAAGCATCTTTACACTTAGTCCAAGAATCAATACTATTTCTAGGCAAAGATAGCAACCATTCTTTAGCTCTTCCTCTCAAGGAGAAAGGAAATAATTTCAGTTTAATAATATCACCCTCTACCTCTTTATACTTTTGCATATCACATAGCTCAACAAAATTATTAAGGTGAGCAGCAGCATCATCAGTACTAACACCAGAAAATTGCTCTTTCATAACAAGATTTAACAGTGCAGGTTTAATTTCATAGAACTCTGCTGTGGTAGCAGGAGGAGCAATAGGTGTGCATATGAAATCATTGTTGTTTGTGCTAGTGAAGTCACACAACTTAGTGTTTTCAGGATTACTCATTTTAGCAAAATTAAAACAGAACAAGAAAATAACAAACCGAAATAAACTAAATGCAGGATTTTTTTTTGTGTTTTTGGGTTTTAACAGCAAACAAGATAAAATAAACTAAGCAAGACAAAAACAAAGTAATGAGATTGGAAGTGTGAGACTCCCCTATCTGGAGATTCCAGTGTCCCCGGCAACGGCGCCAGAAAAATGTCTTGATGGCGTGTTAACGGTAGAGTGTTTTATTACTTCCCAGCAACAGCACCAGAAGATCTGCTTGTTGACCGTGACAACACACGTTCGTTGGGAGACCCCAAGAGGAAGGTATGATGTAGTGCAGCAGCAGTTTTCCCTTGAAATATGACCAAGGTTTATCGAACCAGGAGGACACGGAGGTTCTTCAGAAGGTTGTCAGCGGCGCAACTGACGTGGAACCTGCACACAACACAAGCAAACTACTTTGCCCCAACGAAACAGAGAGGTTGTCAATCTCTCCGGCTTGCTGAAAACAAAGGATTAAACGTATTGTGTGGAAAACAGTAATGAGTGCAGAAAGTAACAGAGAACAAATGATTGCAGTTGGTGGTTTTATCAGTATGAGGAAATGGACCGGGGTCCACAGTTCACTAGTGGTGTCTCTCCATAAAAGATAACTAACATGTTGGGTAAACAAATTACAGCTGGGCAATTGACAAATAATGAGCGCATGACAATGCAATATATGACAAGATGATTATTATGAGATTTAATTGGGCATTACAACAAAGTACATAGACTTGCTATCCAACGCATCTATGCCTAAATAATCCACCTTCCGGTTAGCATCCGCACCCCTTCCGGTATTGAGTTGCAAACAACAGATTATTGCATGAAGTAAAGTGTGTAATGTAAACAATGCAAATGACACGTAGACAATGCATCATTGTTTTATCCCTAGTGGCAACAGCACATCCACAACCTTAGTCGTTTCTGTCATCTCGAGCCCAGATTACTGGAGGCATGAACCCACTATCTAGCATAAATACTCCCTCTTGGAGTTACAAGCATCTACTTGGCCAAAGCATCTACTAGCAATGGAGAGCATGCAAGATCATAAACAACATAAATAGATAGATTGATAAACAACTTGCTCATAGTATCAATATTCATCGGATCCCAGCAAACACAACATGTAGCATTACAATAAGATGATCTTGATCATGTTAGGCAGCTCACAAGATCTAAACATGGAGGTACAAGGTGGAGAGACAACCATCTAGCTACTGCAATGGATCCGCAGTCCAATGATGAACTACTCACGCATCACTCCGGAGGCAGGCATGGCGGTGTAGAGGCCTCCGGTGAGGATCTCCCCTCCGGCAGGGTGCCGAGAAGAGCTTCAGAACCCTCCCGATCTAGGGTTGACGACGGCGGCAGCGACAGAACTTTTCGTGGAATATGATCGGTGTTTTTAGTGTTTTCGAGACATCGGGAATATATAGGCGAAAGGGCGGCGTCGGGTGATACGTCTCGAACGTATTTATAATTTCTGATGTTCCATGTTGATATTATACCAATTGTCACATGTTTTATATACACTTCATAGCATTTTTATGCATTTTCTGGGACTAACCTATTAACAAGATGCCACAGTGCCAGTTCCTGTTTTCTGCTGTTTTTGTATTCCAGAAAAGCTAGTCTGGAAATATTCTCGGAATTGGACGAAACTTGGACAGAACCTCCTATTTTTCCAACACGTACACGGAGCCCAAGGAGACGGAGGGGAGCCACGAGCCAGCCACACCATGGGGCGGCGCACCGCCCCCCCAACCGCGCCGTGGGGTGGTGTGGGCCCCACGGGCGTCTCCAGCCGCCGCCCTTTCGCCTATATAATCTTCCCGACGCAAAAACCCTAAATACCCGAGCCATTATCCACGAAAAGTTCCAGAGACGCCGCCGCCGTCAACCCTAGCTCGGGAGGGTTCAGAAGCTCTTCCCGGCACCTTGCCGGAGAGGGGAATCATCACCGGAGGGCTCTACATCACCATGCCTGCCTCCGGAGTGATGCGTGAGTAGTTCATCTTGGACTACGGGTCCATAGCAGTAGCTAGATGGTTGTCTCTCCACTTTATGCTATCATGTTTAGATCTTGTGAGCTGCCTATCATGATCTAGATCATCTTATTGTAATGCTACATGTTGTGTTTGCTGGGATCCGATGAATATTGAATACTATGTCAAGTTGATTATCAATCTATCTTATATGTTATTTATGATCTTGCATGCTTTCCGTTACTAGTAGATGCTTTGGCCAAGTAGATGCTTGTAACTCCAAGAGTGAGTATTTATGCTAGATAGTGGGTTCATGCCTCCGGTAATCTGGGAGAGTGACAATAACTTCTAAGATTGTGGATGTGCTGTTGCCACTAGGGATAAAATAACCGATGCTTAGCTTAAGGGTGCGCCGTTAGGTCTAATGCATTTGTTTACATTACGCACATTACTTAATGTGATTATCCGTTGCTTGCAACTTAATACCAACGGGGAACTCGGATGACAACCTGGAGGTGGATTATTAGTCATAGACGTTGTTGGATAACGGTCTATGTATTTTGTCGTAATGCCCACATGAATATCATAGTAATCATCATGTCATATATATGCATTGTCATGCGCTCAATATTTTGTCAATTGCCCAGCTGTAATTTGTTCACCCAGCATGTTAGTTATCTTTTATGGAGAGACACCACTAGTGAACTGTGGACCCCGGTCCATTCTTTTACACTGATAATACAACCAACTGCAAACATTGTTCCTTTTCATTCTCTGCAATTTACTACTGTTTTCCACACCATACGTTTAATCCTTTGTTTTCAGCAAGCCGGTGAGATTGACAACCTCACTGTTTCGTTGGGGCAAAGTAGTTTGATTGTGTTGTGTGCAGATTCCACGTTGGTGATCGAGTAAACGCGCCACCAACAACCTTCAGAAGTGATTTCTTGCTCCTACTGGTCGATTAAACCTTGGTTTCATACTGAGGGAAACTGCTGCTACACTGCTTCATACCTTCTCTTGGGGTCTCCCAACGAACGTGCGATCCACGTCATCAAGCACTTTTTCTGGCGCCGTTGCGGGGAGCAAGAGGATTTCTGCAAGGGGAGTTTCACGCTTCCAATCTCTTTACTTTGTTATTGTCTTGCTTAGTTTATTTTATTTTATCTTTTTGCTTTTAATATCAAAAACACAAAAAAAATTAGTTCTGCATCTAGTTTATTTCGGTTTGTTATTATGTCTAGTTGTTTACTTGATATCAATGGTTTCTCTTTGAAACAAAATCGTGTTGGCTAAGTGGGTTCACTGATGAACAACAAAATTATTATAAGGAATACCGCTTTTCTAAAAAAAGGGACATTTATGGAAACAAATAAGTACATTGAATTATTTTGCTAAAAACTTGTGCTCTACTTATGATGAATCCTACTGCTTTAATGAATCATTATTTTGTAGAAGGCATAAACACCTCCCTTTCCAATGTGATTATAATGATAATGAAACCTTGGCTGCTTATGCTAAAGGAAACTATGACTTTGTAATCTTGAACAAACTGAAGAATTTTTTGTTTTTAAGGTGCCTATGAAATTGCTGGTTATATTCACGATGATGATTCTCCTTATAATCTGAATTTTGCTATGCTTGGATATTGCCTTGAGTATTATAATGATAATCCTTATATTACTGAATTTTTGAGAAAAGACATCCTCAAAAAGAAGAGACCATTGTCTTGCAGGAACCTGTAGAAGAAGAAACTACTGCTGAAGCTGAAAGCTCATTGGATGAAAAAGAGGAGGAGAGTGATGAACAAAAGAAGGAAGAATGGATTAGCTACCCATGCCTACCTTCTAATGAGAGTAACTCTTTACCTCTTACACTATTTGATTGTCCTCCATCCTTATCAAAGGAGGATGAATGTTATGTTCCTGTGGATTCTCTTGAAATATTCCCTATGAGTAAAACTTGTGAAATGATTATGCTACTGTTATTTATGATAATCCATGCTATTTTGATAAATCTTATGATAATCCTTTATTTTGCTGATATCGAAATGCATGGTAATGAGAGTTTGTTTAGAAAATGTTTATGATAAAGCTCTAGATGATGGTCCTATGTTGCTTGATAATATTATTGTTCTACTAATGAAAATGGGATTGGAGAGGTCTTGACTTTATCTAGATGGAGTCCCATACCTCTTGAGAATGATCAATCATCTTGTTATAAAATGGTTAAAAGTGGGTTTGAAAGTTTTAATCCCATTATTTTTAGCTTGATAAAAATTATGTGTTTGTAGATCATGAAAAGCATGCTTTATGTGATAATTATATTGTTGAGTTTGTTCATGATGCTACTGAAAATTATTATGAGAGAGGAAAATATGGTTGTAGAAATTTTCATGGTACTAAAACACCTCTCTATATGCTGAAAGTTTTGAAGTTACTCTTGTTTTATCTTCCTATGCTTGTCACTTTGTTCTTTATGAATTTATTTTACAAGATTCCTATGCATAGGAAGAGTGTTAGATTTAAACATGTTTTATATATGCTTCTTGATGCTCTCTTTTATGTTTCAACTCTTCTTATGTGAGCATCATTAAAATCACTATGCCTAGCTAAAAGGCGTTAAAGAAAAGCGCTTATGGGAGACAACCCATTATTTTATTTCTGCAATTTTTCTTTTCTTTTTGAGTCAAGGAGTTGTTTACTTCTGAACAATTCCTTTGTATCTTTATTTTATCGCATTGTTGTGCCAAGTAGCCTCTAATAGGAAGATGATGCTAGATTTGGATTTCTGCGCAGGAACAGATTTCTGCTGTTCACCGTTTTAATTCTCTAAAATCACAGAAAAATTATTTAAATCTGCAAATTTTGTGCGTGATCCTCAGATATGTACGCATCTTTCGTTAGTTTAAAGTTTTTCGATCTGAGCAACGTAAGTGCCTCGAAAAAATTCGTCTTTACAGACTGTTCTGTTTAGACAGATTCTGTCTTTTATTTTTCGCATTCTCTCTTTTACTAGTGTTGAGTGGAATTCTTTTTTAGGGTGAAGAGCTTCACATAACATCAGTGGCAGTAGTTAATGTTAAAAGTAACGGTCATGTTTGTGTCCTTATAGAACATGTGAGTTTTTGATTGTGCACTAACCCTCTAATGAGAATTACTCTGAGTTTGGTGTGGCGGAAGTTTTCAAGGGTCAAGAGAGAAGGATGATATAATGTGATCAAGAAGAGTGAAGAGCTTAAGCTTGGGATGCTCCCATGGATCACCCCAGCATATTTCAAGAAGACTCAAGCGTCTAAGCTTGGGGATGCCCAAGGCATCCCCTTCTTCATCAGCAACTTATCAGGTCATCTCTAGTGAAACTATATTTTAATTCTTTCACATCATATGTGCTTTACTTGGAGCGTCTGTGTGCTTTTATTTTCAGTATTTTATTTTTCTTATGGTCAACTTGATTGGACCCTAGCATTCTTGATTGGGAGAGAGACACGCTCCGCTTTTTCATATGAATACTCCTATTCTTCACTTATACTTGTTGAGTATTCTTATCTAGCTATTGCTATGCTTTTAGCTCCTGTTTTGCATGCATCTCTTATTCAGAGCTGTTAGTTCTTTTAAAGAAAGTACTCTCTTGCTTCACTTATAATTGTTTGGAGAGTTTATGTTGAAATAAATTGATTGGTGTTTGGTTGGAACAGAAAATGTTGCATGTGGTAGATGGTATAATGGAAAAAGCTTACATATTCTTGTAGATCACTGTATTGGATAATTTGATACTTGTCAATTGTTTTGAGTTATCAAGTAGTTCATGTTTAAGTTTTGTATCATGTAGTTAAAACCTATTAATGAAGAACTACCGTAAAGCTCGTTGAAATTTGGTTTGCATGATTGGTATCTCTAAGGTCTAGATATTTTCTAGTAAAAGGGTTTGGTTAACAAGGAAGACAGTGTAGAGTCTTATAATGCTTGCAATATGTTTTCATATAAGTCTTGCTGTGTCGGTTGATATCCTGTGTTTGCTTCAAATAACCTTGCTAGCCTAAACTCTGTACTGAGAGGGAATGCTTCTCGTGCATCCAAAACCTTGAGCCAAAATCCATGCCATCTGTGTCCACCATAACTACCTATATGTGGTATTTCCTTGCCATTCCAAGTAAATTTTTCATGTGCTACCTTTAAACTATTCAAAATTATTACTCCTATTTTGTGTCAATGTTTACCAAGCTCATGAGGACGGGGTGGATGTCTTTATGTCAACTGTCAAACAGACTTTACCACCGGACTAGCGGCATATACATCCGCTTATCCATTAATTTTGCAAAAAGAGCTGGCAAATGGGGTGCCCAGTCCCAATTAATTACAACTTTAACCGCTTAATTCTCTTCACATTTTTGCCCTGATTTATCAGTCAAGCAATGACAAACAGTGAAATATCTGCATGTGTAAACAAAAGAGAAGAGGGATGATCTGCCTTGCTGGTAGAAATAACGTCCTTCATGGGAGCCGCTCTTAAAAGTCTGGTTGGCAGGGGTCATATTGTACTTTCCATTTTCTGATTCGTTGACAATTAACAAACACCTCCAAAACTTATTTTTACTCTCTTATGATTTCAAAAACTTAAAAAGCTCTAGCAATGATTTAATCCCTGCTTCCCTCTGCGAAGGGCCTTTCTTTTACTTTTATGTTGAGTCAGTTTTCCTACTTCTTTCTATCTTAGAAGCAAACACTAGTGTCAACTTTGGTGCAACAATTTTTATATGCTTGTATATTGCACTTATTATATTGCTTTGTGTTGACAAATATCCATGAGATATATATGTTGAAAGTTGAAAGCAATTGCTGAAGCTTAAATCTTCCTTTGTGTTGGTTAAATACCTTTTACTTAGAATCTATTGCTTTATGAGTTAACTCTTATGCAAAACTCTTTGATGCTTGTCTCGAAAGTACTATTCATGAAAAGTTTTTGCTTATATGATTCAGTTGTTTGCTCATTATCTACTTGCTAGCAAACTATAGACCATTGACCTGGATCACTTCATTCATAACATGTGCTTTACAATACTATTTGATCAAGATTATGATTGTAGCATGTCACCTCAGAAATTATTTTGTTTTTATCGTTTTACCTACTCGAGGACGAGTAGAACTAAGCTTGGGGATGCTTGATACGTCTCAAACGTATCTATAATTTCTGATGTTCCATGTTGATATTATACCAATTGTTACATGTTTTATATACACTTCATAGCATTTTTATGCATTTTCTGGGACTAACCTATTAACAAGATGCCACAGTGCCAGTTCCTGTTTTCTGCTGTTTTTGTATTCCAGAAAAGCTAGTCTGGAAATATTCTCGGAATTGGACGAAACTTGGACAGAACCTCCTATTTTTCCAACACGTACACGGAGTCCAAAGGAGAGACGGAGGGGAGCCACGAGCCAGCCACACCATGGGGCGCGCGGCCCCCCCCGCGCCGTGGGGTGGTGTGGGCCCCACGGGTGTCTCCAGCCGCCGTCTTTCGCCTATTTATCTTCCCGACGCGAAAACCCTAAATACCCGAGCCATTATCCACGAAAAGTTCCAGAGACGCCGCCGCCGTCAACCCTAGCTCGGGAGGGTTCAGAAGCTCTTCCCGGCACCCTGCCGGAGAGGGGAATCATCACCGGAGGGCTCTACATCACCATGCCTGCCTCCAGAGTGATGCGTGAGTAGTTCATCCTTGGACTACGGGTCCATAGCAGTAGCTAGATGGTTGTCTCTCCACTTTATGCTATCATGTTTAGATCTTGTGAGCTGCCTATCATGATCAAGATCATCTTATTGTAATGCTACATGTTGTGTTTGCTGGGATCCGATGAATATTGAATACTATGTCAAGTTGATTATCAATCTATCTTATATGTTATTTATGATCTTGCATGCTTTCCGTTACTAGTAGATGCTTTGGCCAAGTAGATGCTTGTAACTCCAAGAGTGAGTATTTATGCTAGATAGTGGGTTCATGCCTCCGGTAATCTGGGAGAGTGACAATAACTTCTAAGATTGTGGATGTGCTGTTGCCACTAGGGATAAAATAACCGATGCTTAGCTTAAGGGTGTGCCGTTAGGTCTAATGCATTTGTTTACATTACGCACATTACTTAATGATTATCCGTTGCTTGCAACTTAATACCAACGGGGAACTCGGATGACAACCTGGAGGTGGATTATTAGTCATAGACGCTGTTGGATAACGGTCTATGTATTTTGTCGTAATGCCCACATGAATATCATAGTAATCATCATGTCATATATATGCATTGTCATGCGCTCAATATTTTGTCAATTGCCCAGCTGTAATTTGTTCACCCGGCATGTTAGTTATCTTTTATGGAGAGACACCACTAGTGAACTGTGGACCCCGGTCCATTCTTTTACACTGATAATACAACCAACTGCAAACATTGTTCCTTTTCATTCTCTGCAATTTACTACTGTTTTCCACACCATATGTTTAATGATTTGTTTTCAGCAAGCCGGTGAGATTGACAACCTCACTGTTTCGTTGGGGCAAAATAGTTTGATTGTGTTGTGTGCAGATTCCACGTTGGTGATCGAGTAAACGGCGACACCAACAATCTTCAGAAGTGATTTCTTGCTCCTATTGGTCGATTAACCCTTGTTTCATACTGAGGGAAACTGCTGCTACACTGCTTCATACCTTCCTCTTGGGGTCTCCCAACGAACATGCGATCCACGTCATCATCGGGAGGCAACCGAGGCGGCCACGCCAGGGCTGGGCGCGGGCCCACCCCCGCCGCGCCCTAGGGTGGCGTGGCTGCCTCGTAGCCCCACTCCGTCTCACCTTCTGGCTTCTGGAGTGTTCCGATGAGATATTTGCACACGTTGATTTTCGTCCAATTCCGAGAATATTTTGCGACTAGCCTTTCTGAAGGAGAAAAACAGCAGAAAACAGGAACTGGCACTTCGACATCTTGTTAATAGGTTAGTCCCAGAAAATGCATAAAAATGCTATGAAGTGTAAATAAAACATGTAGCAATTGGTATAATAACAGCATGGAACATCAAAAATTATAGATACGTTTGAGACGTATCAGAAGGCTTCGGTTCCACCGAAGATCCAACATTTCGCTTGGCGTCTTGCTTCTGATTCCTTGCCAACATGGAAAAATAAGCGTTCCAGAACACTTGAGGTAATTGATCAATGCCCTTTCTGTGGTAAAGAGCCAGAAGAAAACTTTCACCCGTTTGTCAATTGTTTGATGGCTCGGCAACTCTGGGAATACATGGCTAAAAAGTGGTAGTTACCTAGCTTAGATTCCATCAGGAATACAGGGGTAGACTGGCTGCTTAACCTCCTTTGCAATCTGAATAGTGGGATGATCAGCAAGGTTCTGATATTTTTTGGCGTATTTGGTACGTTAGAAACGAAATTGTGCATGATAAACCATCCCCGCCACTTGAAGTATCCAGGCGTTTTCTAATGAGCTACATGGAGTCCTTGACTCAGATTAAATACCATTCGTGTGAGGATATTATAAAAGGAAAGTTCATCTTGGATCCGGAGGAGAGCCAATTTCATAAAGCTCCAAACCGCACTAAAGTTCTGAGGGTCAGGTGGAGTCCTCCACCTGATGGCTGGTTTAAGCTTAACACGGATGGATCTTTCGTTGCTCATGGAGATGCAGGTGCTGGGTGCATTATCCGAGATCATATGGGTGAGATTATTCTGTCATCATGCCGACAGTTAATTTCCTGCAGGGATGCTTCAGATGCTGAACTGAAATCGTTACTAGAGGGGATTTCTTTGGCATTACATTGGTGCAGCCAACCATTGAAGATTGAAGTGGATTGTTTGGAGATAATCAAAATGCTGGAGAATAAAGAGGTGGATCGATCAGTCTATTCAACTAGGGTAGAGGAAATCAAAAACTTGATGATTCGCCAAACTTGTATTACTCATATTTCTAGAAGCCAGAATACTAGTAGTCATTTCATGGCAAACTATGCTAGAACAAATTCTCATACGGCTCTGTGGCTTGCCTCTAGCAGAGGGCCTGTTAAGCACATGCCAAGTTTGTAATTCCTCAGTTTAATTAATATAAGTTTTATTTTGCAAAAAAGAATATTTAAACTACAGTCCAAGCGGGGCCTTACAGATTTTATTAAAATCCTGAAGAGACTTTTGAGTCAAGCTTATCCGTTGGATCTTAATTGAAGGGTAAATCTCTACTATATAATATGGCTTCAGGTGATGGTCCGTTTTTCACTTTCCGATTTTACCCTTGCATTAAGAGGATAATTACGCAGTATGCCACCACCAAGTCATATGATCGCTTCGCTATTTCGATTCTCAGGACTCAGATTCTACTCGCGGTCGCCGGCGAGGCATGCTCGGCCGCCGGTCTCCTGCTGCTCGCGGTGGTACGGTCCCCGACCCGCGCGCCGCCGTCGAAGACAGGCCCAACCCAGCCTCCGCGCTCACCGGTGCAGGCGTCCAACCCTATCGGCGACCCTCTGACGCACCCTCCCGAGTCCCTCGTCGATGTTAGTCATATACATGTTCGGTTAGGACTCTAGAATCCTAAACCTAGTAGGTTATCTTGTCGGTTGGCTTGTACTATATATATATACGCTGTAATCTCCCAAAGCAATCAATAAGATCAATAGTTTTATTCAATCTTCATGGTATCAGACGCCTAGGTTTTCCGCACCTAGATGGCGACTCCTCAACCGCCGCCAACACCTCCCCCGCCGCCGCCGCAAAAGCTCTTCTCCCTTGCAGAGTTCCGCGCCGCCGGCAATCCACCTCTTCTTCCTCCAAATACTACCCCTCTTCAATACACCATGCAACCAGCGGCGATTTCCCTTGCCGACTCCATCGCCGACGTCTCTCCGTTCATCCCCGTCGTGCTTGATCTCGCCTCGCACAATTATTATCATTGGAGGCATCTCTTCCACATACATCTCGGTCGCTGCGGCCTACGCCACCACATCGAAGCAACTTCTGTTCCTCAGCCAGCCAACCCTAGATGGGTCAAAGACGATCTCGCCATCATCCAGTGGATATACACGAGAATCACCACTGAGCTCTTCAATCTTGTCTCCAACGACGACGCTATCGCCGCCGACCTCTGGGCCGCCCTACGCCAACTCTTCCAGGATAACAGTGATGCCCGGATCAACATCCTCCATACCGAGCTTCGCACCACCACCCAAGGGGACTCGACGGTCACCGTCTTCTGTCAACGCCTGAAGGCCATCGGCGACGAACTTCGCGAGCTCGGCGATCCGGTGGACGATCGCACCCTCATCAATGCTCTTCTTGTCGGGCTCGGCGAGCAATTTGACAAGCAGATCGCCTTCATCCCCATGATGCGGCCACGCCCTACCTTCGCCGAAGTCCGCTCCATGTTGCAACTTGAGGCACAGACGCACGCTCGCAAAGCCGCTCGCCCGCAGCAACTTTTCCATGCCGGTGCTCGACCCTCGGCTCCTCCTGCGTCTCCTACGGCCCCTGCCGCCATCTTGCCAACACCACAGCCTCCACCCGGCTGGCGTCCAAGTCCGAATTATCGTGGCAAGAACCCAATTTATCGACCGCCGCAACCTCGCACCGGCGTCCCTACCTCTGGCAGCACTTCTTCATCAACACCCGCTCCATCGCCGGTTGCGCCTCCTGCTACGCCGGCGTACCATCCGCCGCATGATCCCTGGACCGGTCTGGTTCAGGCCTGGCCCATGCCATGGACCTCGCAGTCTCCCTACGGCGCTCCTCCCGCCTACACGGGCACCTGGAGTCCCGGCCTGCGCCCCTCGACAGGAGCTCCCGGCCCGCTCACTTCTCGGCCGCCATCGCATGTCTATATGGCGCACCCCACGTACGGCACTTCCACGCCGTCACCCGTCTACTACAGTGCACCACCGGGCTCCAACATTGCTGCATCGCACTCCTACATGCCTGGCGCTCCTCCGGCTCTTCCCTACATGACGCCACCACCGCTTGCGCCGCTGCCACCTGCCTCTCCTTCACCGACAACCTGGGATCAGGCAGCCTTCATCGCCGCCATGAACAACTTCACGCTCAATAACCAAGGTACGGATTGGATTTTCGATTCTGGTGCTTCCTCGCATATGTCCTCAAATATGAATTTGCTGTCATCTTGTTCTCCCTCCCAATTTTCTTCCATCATCGTTGGTAATGGTTCTTCAATTCCTATCACCTGCACTGGCAACTCATACATCTCTCACCCTAACCAAACTTTCACACTTCGTAATATTTTAGTTTCTCCAACTCTCATTAAAAATCTAATCTCAGTTAGGCAATTTACTACCGATAATTCTGTCTCGCTTGAATTTGACCCTTTTGGCTTGTCTGTGAAGGATCTGAACACCAAGGCGGTTTTGGCCCGCTACAATAGTTCGAGCGACCTCTATCCTCTTCATGGCGCGTCACCATCACTCCCACAAGCTATGCACGCCTCTGTTGATCTCTGGCATCGTCGACTGGGTCATCCCCACAGCTCAACATTATCATCATTGCTTCAAGAATTTCAAATCCCTAGCTCTAGTTCTTCTCATGATTCTTCAATTTGTAATGCCTGTCAATGCGGCAAACATGTTAGGCTCCCCTTTAGCACCTCTACTACATCTGCCACTTTTCCCTTTGAGCTATTACATTGTGATCTTTGGACATCTCCCATCACTAGTGTTTCTGGTTTTAAATATTATTTAGTTGTTCTAGATGATTATTCACATTATATATGGACTTTTCCACTTCGTGCCAAATCTGATGCTCACACAGTCTTTCTTAATTTTTATCACTATGTAAATACACACTTCGGCCTCCCAATACGATTTATTCAATGCGATAATGGACGCGAATTTGACAATACTAAAAATCGTGATTTCTTTCTTTCTAAAGGCACTCTTCTCCGATTTTCCTGTCCATACACGTCACCTCAAAACGGCAAGGCCGAACGATCACTTAGGTCTATTAATGACATATTGCGAACTATTCTTCTCCAAGCCTCTCTTCCACCTCGTTTTTGGGCTGAAGCTCTACGCACCGCAACTTATCTAATCAACATTAGACCAACAAATACTTCTCCTGCCTATACTCCCTTTTACTCCCTATTTTTATCACACCCAGATTACTCCTCTCTTCGCGTCTTTGGATGTCTCTGTTACCCAAACATCACCGCAACCGCACACCACAAACTCGATGCTCGCTCCCTTCCTTGCATTCATCTCGGTCTTTCCGATGATCACAAAGGCTATCGTTGTTTTGATCCAATCTCCGGTCGAGTTCTTCTCTCTCGTCATGTCACCTTTGATGAAACCACCTTTCCCTTCGCTCAGTCTACCTCTTCCTCGTCGATCCCCATACCTCCTAAACCACCAACTAAACCCTTTCTTCCAAACTCTAACACACCACCTCCCTCTCCCTCTCCCGAACCTTCTGCATCCGCGCCTCCCTCCCCTCCTCGTACACACACACCAACCCCTCCTAGCCCGCACACACCATCTCCTGCCACGGCAGATTTTTCGGGCGAATTCTCTGCCACAGCAGCTTCCTCTCCCACGGCAAACTCAAGTGCACATTCTTCTGCCACCGAATCATCTAATTCACCACCTCTTTCTGCATTAGCCCCTCCACCTCACGCTGTTTCTGTGCCAAACGTGGTTTTGGACTTCCTGTGCGCAAACTAAATCTCAACGCTACACCCAGCCTTTCTCCAGTTCCCACCTCCTATAAACGTGCTCTCCTTGATCCACTATGGCATGCTGCTATGCGTGAAGAATTCGATGCTCTAACTCAAAATAACACATGGACCCTCGTTCCCAAGCCTCCTTCTGCCAATGTTGTCTCCGGTAAATGGGTTTTTCGCCACAAATTTAATTCCGACGGTAGTCTCGCTAGATATAAAGCTCGTTGGGTCTGTCGCGGTTTTTCGCAGCAGCATGGGATTGACTACGATGAAACCTTCTCTCCCGTTGTCAAACCGAGCACTATTCGTGTCGTTCTTAGTCTCGCTGTCTCTTCTTCCTGGCCAATCCATCAACTTGACGTTAAAAATGCTTTCCTCCATGGCACTCTAAATGAAACTGTCTATTGTCAACAACCTTCTGGCTTCGAAAGTCCCTCCTCTCCCAATCTTGTGTGTCTTCTTCATAAGTCCTTGTATGGCCTCAAACAAGCACCCAGGGCCTGGTTCCATCGATTTGCTACTTTCATTCAATCCATTGGTTTTCAACCCTCAAAATCTGATTCTTCTCTCTTCATCTTTAGATCCAATGAGCACACTGCCTATCTTCTCTTATACGTTGATGATATTGTTCTCACCGCTTCCACTGACTCATTCCTTCGCCACATCATCTCCTTACTAAACAACGAGTTCTCCATGACCGATCTTGGCTCTCTTCATCATTTCCTCGGCATTGCTGTTTCTCGTTCTTCTGATAGTTTATTTCTCTCTCAGCGCCAGTATATTCTAGACCTGTTAGCTCGCGCTGGTATGACCGATTGTCAACCCGCGCGCACACCTGCTGATGTCGGCACCAAACTCTCCGCCGATGGTGATCCTGTCCCCGATCCTAGTTATTATCGCAGTCTCACTGGTGCTCTCCAATACGCCACTCTAACACGTCCCGATATTTCTTATTCTGTTCAACAAGCCTGTCTCTATATGCATGATCCTCGTCAATCACACTTAAACCATGTAAAACGCATTCTAAGGTATCTCAAAGGCACACTTGATCATGGTCTCCACATTAACTCTTCTTCTCCAACAAGTTTGACAGCTTATTCTGATGCGGACTGGGCAGGTTGTCCCGATACTCGACGATCTACATCCGGCTATTGTGTTTATTTGGGTGATAATCTTGTTTCTTGGTCATCGAAAAGGCAGGTTACTGTTTCCAGGTCGTCAGCTGAAGCGGAGTACAGATCGGTTGCTCATGCCGTGGCTGAGTCTATATGGCTGCGTCAGCTACTTGCAGAGCTCCATCGTCCCCTCGAGCGTGCCACCATTGTCTATTGTGACAACGTCTCCGCAATCTATATGGCCTCCAATCCTGTTCATCATCGGCGCACAAAGCACATAGAGATCGACATTCACTTTGTCCGGGAGAAGGTTGCCCTAGGAGAAGTTCGAGTTCTTCATGTTCCAACCAGTGCTCAGTTTGCTGATATCTTCACTAAAGGACTTGCTACAGCTCCGTTTACCGACATACGATCCAGTCTCAACATCGTTACACCCGACGTTGTGCCTGCGGGGGGATGTTAGTCATATACATGTTCGGTTAGGACTCTAGAATCCTAAACCTAGTAGGTTATCTTGTCGGTTGGCTTGTACTATATATATACGCTATAATCTCCCAAAGCAATCAATAAGATCAATAGTTTTATTCAATCTTCAGTCGACGCCGCATTTTCGCGAGGCGGCCCCGGCCCCGGCGAGTGAGCGAGC
The DNA here is from genome assembly GCA_947311845.1 of Poa pratensis. Taxonomy (NCBI): domain Eukaryota; kingdom Viridiplantae; phylum Streptophyta; class Magnoliopsida; order Poales; family Poaceae; genus Poa; species Poa pratensis. The sequence continues at coordinate 2,777,396 of CAMZMU010000098.1, forward strand.
GTCGGTCGCGAGGGAGCCGGCGTCGGAAACGGCGATTACCTGCCGAGAATATCCCCTTCCTCCCACACCAGTGACCGCGACGTCCTTCCCCTCCTCCACTGGCGTCCACGGCGCCTTCTATCCCCACCGGCGGCAGTGGCTCCCCTGTAGCACCACCCAGCGCGAGTGCCGCCCCCGGCCTCCTTGCTCGCCTGACCCCCTCTGCCGTGCGCCCTGCTGCAGCACTCGGTGACTTTGCTCCTACATGGCGCGGTGAGGCGGCCCTGTTCGTCCCCGGTGCGGCGGCCCTGCTTCCCCGCGGCGCGGCGGCCTTGCTCATGCTCGGCGCGACACCCCTGCTCCTTCTTGGCGCGGCAGCCCTTTTCCCCCACGGCGCGTGACCCTGGCTAATCCCCATCTGCTCGCGAGTCACAGCCGTCTCGCTCGCTACCTGCAGCCGTCGAGCTCGATTTGTGGGCTCGCGACCTGCAGCCGTCACGCGTCCTTGGCTCTTCCCCAGTTGCTCAAGCTGCTAGCTCCCGTCGCCGCCTGGTCGCGCGGTTGGCCGCATGCCCGCATCTGCTTTTTCGATCTGTTTGCAACATGCTGGCTGCTGTTGCTCCGTGTTCGATTTGTTTGCTAGCTGCTGCTGATCTGTTTGCTCTTGCTAGCTAGCTGCTGCTCGTCCGGTTTGTATTTTTCATTTTTGTTAATCTTGCTGTTGTTTAGCTATTCGATTTGTTTGCCAGTGGAAATTCACATTCAGTTTGTACAATTTGTTGTTAGCAAATTCAGTTTGCACACGTGAAAAATTGGAACTACACTTATATCAAAACAAAAGAGCCACTCAAATGGAATTATGGATTATGGTGCATCTCTTCAAATACTGGTTTACTGGTTTTTAATATATTGGACTTGTGGTTCATGTGCATGTTGGTAAGTAAAAAATTATGTTATTCTTCTATGTTTACCTGCTTCTTTTGATTTGTGTGCTTTCTTTTGACAAGTTCATAGTCATTATAAACAAATATACCGATTAGTGTTTACATGTAAATTGAAAAGCTTCACTGTCTTCAGGTTACAAGTGTGCTAAAATTTCTTTGGTTCATGAGCTCATGGGCAAAGAGAGCATATGTAAGTAATATCATCTGAGTTATTTTAATTTTTTATGGAGACCACAAGTAATGTCATCAAAAAATAGTGACCAACGAGAAAAGACGGAGAAGTTTGCATATGCATTTGTTATCCGTAGCAACGCACGGACACTCAACCAGTATAGCTAAAGTTACGGGTTGGCAAAGTCGCTGGATCTCAGTCCGACGGGGAGCCCGGTCAGATGCCCTTACAATCAAATCCCCTCGGTCGCACGCTTCACTGTGCTAGTTTGCACACTCCCGTTTGATTTCCGCCGATTCATCCGGGGTTTTCTGCAGCTTCCAGTCTGATTCTTCTTCTGTCCGTGAGAATTGGAAGGCGGAGCTCCTCGTCGTGTCCGCTGCCTCCCCAAATTGGAGTTCTGACTGCTACCCCTCCTTTTCTTCTTCACCCGTGTTTGTTCTTCTGCTTCCACCGTTCAGGACGGCGCCCACGACCTTTTTAATGTAAGGAATGGCTTAATTGTGATGAATCGCATGGTTATTTGAATCTTGGAGCACTGACTTTACCGATTTCTTGTCAGTTAATACGCCTCTATCTCTATTGATGTCGATTTGGAATTTACCTTGATTTTTAGTCCTTGTAGACGTATGTGTTAGTTGGATGGCGAATTGCTTTTTTCCTAGTTATAGTTATGCTTTAGTTCGATCGGAAGTTAGGTTTTCCTTACGCAATTAGTGCTTCTATGTGTGTACTTCATGCTGACAGCGATATAATTGCAGGGAGGCAGCAGCACTGGAAGAAGTTCAGAACTGCGTGGTGAAGCTGGTTAGTTGTTTGTAGAACTGGAATTTTTTCATACCAATTATACTCAGTGAAATGAATGCTTCAGTTATTCTAATACATCTAACGCTTTATAGAGGAACAATCCTCAGCGGCACAGGAACAAAGTATATGTTGGCTGCGGGGCTGGATTTGGGGGTGACCGGCCGATGGCTGCTTTGAAGTTATTGGAGAGAGTCGAAGAACTTAATTACATAGTACTTGAGTGTTTAGCAGAGCGAACACTTGCAGACCGCTACCGTGTTATGATGTCGGGAGGGAAAGGATTTGATCCCCGAGGTATAGTCTTTGAGTAATAGTTGGTACTTATGCATTTAGTTGTGTTGCTGCTCACAGCAGGTGATACCTGTTATCTTGTGAACTTCATCTGTGGTCGCGAGTTCAGGGAGGATTTATTACATGTATTAAACTTCTCTGATTTTATCTTGTAAATACATATTTTTGTCCTTTCTGCGGTAGGACTATTTAACTGACTCTATTTTACTGAATTTCATGTGGTACTGTAGATAAGAATTTCAATGCACCTAATAATATGTCAATATGCAGTTAAGGAGTGGTTGTCCATGCTTCTACCCTTGACTTTGGATAAAGGAGTTTGCATAATAACTAACATGGGTGCAAGTAAGACAATGCTCACTGTAGTTTTGCACTTTTCCTTCACCTCACTTGTTTTGTTTTCTCACTTAGATATTGCAAGTGTCTTCCCTATTTATTAGTTGATCCACCTGGAGCACAGAAGGAAATACTGGACCTTGCATCTAATTTGGGACTGGAGATAACAGTCGCTATAGCATATGAATCATCGAATTCACATTCAGGTACTTGTGATTTGCTCGATAGTATCAATTGTATAATGCTTTGGGTGCTACCAAGCTGTAAGGCATGCCAACCATCACAGCTTGATGCGTGGAATCAAAACCGATGATCAACCTTAGAGCTATTTTATGTTTGGTCTTTTTGCAGCAAACTCTGTATTATCGAATAAGTTTGGTCTTTTTGCAGGAAACTCTGTATTATCGAATGAACCAATTGGAGTTCGACAGGTAATCTGCTTAACTTAATTTGCTGCTCCCTTAGAATTTATTCATTATTTTTGTATTTTTCTTCATTTTATTTCCTCAAATAAACACTATCTGATTTCTTAGCCTCACGAAAACTAGCATTTATTAAACTTACAAAAAAGTAAGTGGCCATAATTGATTAACAATTTGCATTCAAACTTCTGAAGTTCCTTACATGTGATCGATGGCACATACAAGATTTATGGTTGACGTGACAGAACTGGAAACTCTATCATCAGGATATTCTACAGTGTACCCATTCAAGAACTTACGAAATATATTGTTGCTGCTTTGCCTCGATATATATACTTTCCTGGCCATTTTCACTGAAGTGCGCAATAGTTCAGAACTTGCATATTATTTTTATGTCGGTTCACCATTTGAAGGAATTTCGTTGTGTGTGCAGGGAAGAAGCACATACCTTGGTGCAGCCCCCATTGTACATTGCCTGGAAAATTACAAACCACACGTCGTCATTACTTCTCGGGTTGCGGATGCTGCACTATTCTTAGCACCTATGGTATGCCTTTCATGGATATTCTTTATGTTTACTAATATTTTGATAACGTAACTTCATTGTTTCAACATATGAGTTCTAGCGTAATGAATAAGTCGTGGTAGGAGGGCAGGGACCTTGGGCTTTATTTCACCAGGCTTAAGTTTTTTTTTCTTTTCTCTAGGCTGCTCAAAATATGTAAATCTTAATATGATTTTTTCCTATCATCTTTATTTAGTTAATGTTCTATCCTTTTCCCACTGCCTTCCAATATAAAGATTTACGAATTGGGTTGGAATTGGAATGACTTTGAGGAGTTGGCTCAAGGGACATTAGCTAGCCATCTTTTGGAATGTGGTTGTCAACTCACTGGAGGATATTTCATGCACCCCGGTACGTCTCTTGTTCTTTCAAAATCATTATTAGGCAGCTATTTCACTCCATTCATGATTCATGTTTCTCTTATGTCCTACTTCTGGTATTGTAAAGAGCAGGAGATGCATATCGGGATTTTTCTTTGGAGCAGCTTCTGGATTTGTCTCTTCCATATGCTGAAGTTAGTTACGAAGGAGAAGTTTGTGTTGGCAAGGCAAAGGGTAGCGGAGGTCTTCTGAGCTATGGCACTTGTGCAGAACAGCTTCTGTATGAAGTTGGGGATCCTGCAAACTACATAACTCCTGATCTGGTGAGGTCAAATGACATTTCCAATTCTATGTAGTTTCTTGACTGAACAGTGGTCATATTTTGTGGAGCAGGTTGTAGATTTCAGTGATGTGCAGTTCCATGAAATATCAAAAGACAAGGTTCACTGTAAAGGAGCAAAACCATCTAATCCTTGTCGGCCTGAGAAACTCCTCCAATTGTTTCCTACTGTATGTTTTATTAATAATATAAATTGTAATAATTTCTAGTTTTTCTGTTTGTCTTCTTCCTAGTAAAAACATCCAGTGCCTAGCATTAACGTTTCACATAGTTGGGTATTTAGCCTGTTCCATGCTATCTTACTGGAACTGTAAAAATCTTACAATATAAATTGAGTATTTTAATGTGTCGTATGGCTGAAAATTTGTGTCAGTTAGCTTTCTTGTGTCCTAATCGAACTTTATTCGAGTAATTTTCCTAATCAAAGTTAGCTTGCTATTCTCTGATAGAATCGAACATTAAAGTTTGTGAATTGAAGAAAGGTCCTTCAATTATAGTCCCATACAGATATTTTGTCATCAAGAGGCTCATACTTAGCTTTCTCACTGCACTCGTTCACATTTTTTTAGGAAAGTGGTTGGAAAGGCTGGGGAGAGATATCATATGGTGGACAAGAGTGTTTAAGGCGCGCTCAGGCAGCAGAATACCTAGTAAGTTCATGGAAGTGTTCGCATGCAATATTTTTTTAGATCTCTGGCGTGTTAACAATTGAATGCACCTCGTGACACGTTACAGCACATAGGCAGTTTCTGCACTTAAACATTTTCGTCTGGCAATTAGGTTCGGTCATGGATGGATGAAAGATATCCTGGCACTGAAGAGAAAATTGCCGCGTACATTATGGGATATGATAGTTTGAAAACTGCTGGAGGTAGTAAAGACAGTCACTCTGCCAAGGAAGTAACAGATGCTAGACTTCGGATGGATGGACTATTTGACCAGGAGAAGCATGCTGATGGATTTGTTCAGGAGTTCATTGCACTTTATACAAATGGTCCAGCTGGTGGTGGTGGCATCAGGTACTTGCAATTAATTGCGTTGGCCTTGTATTGTAGAGCTACTCTATGTGTCTAATCTTGGCATAATTACGTATGCACTGAGGTATGCATTACATAGATGTCTAACCAATGAAATTTGGATCAGACATGGAAACTGAATGTGAAAATGAAATATCATATTACCATTCATGGAGAAAATGTCAGCTTTTTTATTTTCTCCTTGCTCCTGGAGTTGCTAAAATAATTTGACTAGTTTGTTTCCAATTGGCAGCACTGGGCAGAAGAAGGAAGTAAATCTGCAAAAGTTGCTGGTACTGATGACCAATCCACTTAATTTCATGACCAGTTTATATGTTGTTATCTGAATTTTTTTCGGTTATATCAGACACCACTTAACCTGATGGCAATCTTTTGTTGGTAGGATTTTAAAATAACTCTTTGCTTTTTGCCATAGCACTAATTTCTATTTGTATAGATTGATAGGGAAAATATCTTCTGGCAAGTCAATGTAAAGAAGTCAATCATTCGTAGCTCAGAGAATCGGTCTGCAAACATTAAGAAGGGTCAGGTGCGTACTCTACAAGAGAAAAAGTACCTCGGTACAAAATTGGAGGAACCACCATCTCCTGTATCTGCTCCATCCGGATCAGAGATCGCTCTCTATCGCGTGGCCCACAGCAGAGCTGGTGATAAAGGAAATGATCTGAATTTGTCCATCATTCCTCATTTCCCTGATGACATTGGCCGGCTCAGGACTGTGATCACTCCTGATTGGGTGAAGAAAGCTGTTTCACCCCTCCTTGATTTGTCCTCGTTTCCAAATGATCGAGCAATCCAGTGTCGAAACAATCTACTTGAGAATGTCGTGGTTGAAATTTATGATGTCCCTGGCATTAGCTCTCTGAACATCGTGTTGAGGAATATCCTCGACGGCGGTGTGAACTGCTCCAGAAGGATAGATCGGCACGGGAAGACTCTGTCGGATCTCATCTTGTCCCAGAAAGTTATCTTGCCTCTGTAGTTACGAGTGCCGGCACCCAATGTGGTCCTGTTGAGATTATACATCTAAAAATTGTGTACTATTAAGGAAATAAAAAACTTGACTTCCTAGTTTTTTCTTTGACAATACTTCACCTCCTACTAACACAGGTGAACAGAGCAATGCCTATTGTATGAGAGAAACCATAATTTTATTTGTTGGGCCCCGAGAAGTACTGCCTCCCTTCCAAAATGATTGAAGTTCTAGGTTTGTCCTAAGTCAAACTACTTTAAGTTTGACCAAGTTTATAGAAAAATTTATCAACATTTACAACACCAATTTAGTCTATTTAGATTCAGCATATAATATATTTCGTACTTTGTAGAATTGATAGCAAATTCCAATTTAGTTGTAGCAAAACATGAGTACAAAGTCACTTTTGCAGAAATCGGCGTAGCATGTGCACTGAAATCAGTGTAGCAATTTGCCCATGCTTACACAACAAAAACAAGTCTCACATGTAGCAAAATTGCAAATCGCACGCAACATCAACAAAATGCCAACAAAAGCTGACCTCCACACTCCACCATGACTGATTCGAGCTCGCCAGAATGAAATCCGCCACGCCGGAGGTCAACTGAAGTCAGATCGAGTGAATCTCTGACCCATCCACTCACAGGAGGTCCTCTTCTTCGGATCCGACGTCGTGGGACAAGCTCGCCGTCCATGCATGGAGCCATGTGGAGGCACCCATGGAGGCACATGGGGAGGACGGAGGGCTGCCGTCGGGGAAGGGCATCGGCTTCGGTAGGTTCCCTCCATGGCTTCCATGGCGGAGCTCGTGGACGTCGTCTTCTCCGGCCTGGTAGCGTGTGGGGAGGTCGCCGCGCAGTCTTCCATGACGAGCTCGCGGGCGTCTTCTCCGGCGGCTGCGCGTGGGAAGGTATCGCTGTGACTTCCGTCCTAGCGTTGCGTGTGTGCATCGCGCGACCCGGCTATAGATACATCCGGGTGGTAGTTAGCATTTTACTTTTTTCTAGGGCTAGGAAATTAAACAAGAGTAGGCAACAAATAATTTTCACCCCCAAAATCAAAGCTAGCTGCGGCGAGATCTCTAGTCCGTGGAGGGTCCAAACCCTAGAAAAAAGCTCCCCGCGCGACGCTCTTTGGCCGCTGCCGCCGCCGGCGCCGGCTGTGGCGGCCGCGCTTGGCCGCCAAAGGCGGCGGGCGGGGTAGGTAGGCCTGGAATTCGAGCCGAGCCGAGCGAGCTCGGCTCGACTCGCTTGAACTCGCTCTACTAACGAGTCGAGCCGAGCTTGACTCGTTCAACAAACGAGTTCAGAAATGAAACTTGGCTCGACTCGGTAAACTCGCGAGTAGCCTCGTTTAACTCGCTCAAATAAAAAATATGAATTTTTTATATATTAGTGCGCAAACTGTTAATATTTTTTGCACCGATAATGGTGTAGAAGTTTTATATTTCAGCATTGATCTACCCTTTGACTGGAGATGTAAAATTGTAGAAAGATTATCATCGTTGTAGTTCAGAATTAGTAGGAAAATTACTTGTTTTTTCTTATGCGCGCATGTTTGAACACTTACAATGTGTTAAACGAGTTCTCGAGCTACTCGCGAGCTACTCACGAGTAGCTTGGTCAACAAACGAGTTCAGAAATTCGTTGGAACATTTAGGATTTGGTGAAATATTCATTAACTGGATCAGAAACATCCTTAATTCAGCATCTACCTCAATTATCCTTAATGGTGTTCCTGGAAAGAATATCAAGTGCAGAAGAGGTGTAAGGCAGGGTGATCTCTTTCACCACTGCTGTATGTTACAACTGCTGAATTACTGCAAATTGTCGTTAACAAAGCATGGCAGGATGGCATTTTAGCTTTACCATTAGATTATTCATATGGACAGAGTTTTCCAATTCTACAATATGCGGATGACACACTTCTGATCATGCCAGCTGATTTTGATCAGATCACTACTCTCAAAACTATTCTGGAAGCATTTGCTGTCTCAACTGGACTGAAAAGTAATTTCCACAAGTCCTCTATGGTTCCAATTAATACTTCTTTGGAAAATTGTCATGAACTTGCTAATGCATTTGGATGCAAAGTAGAAGCAATGCCATTTACTTACCTTGGATTGCCTATGGGAACCTGCAGACCTAAAGTAGAGGACTTAATGCCCATGATCAACAAGATTGACAAAAGGCTGGCTGGTCTATCTAACCTTCTCTCATATTGATCCAGAATTGTTGTTATTAAGTCCATCATTTCTGCCATGCCCAATCATATTATGTGTGCACTCAAGATGCATTACACACACTCGGATCACATTGAAAAGTCCATGAGAATTTTCCTGTGGCATGGGAAAGACATAGAAAAGAAAGGCAAATGCTTAGTAAAATGGGACACTGTTTGCCAACCGAAAACTGCAGGTGGATTGGGTATTATCAGCATGAGAGATCAGAACAAGCACTCTGATGAAAAATCTGTTTAAATTTTATAACACAAATGATCTACCTTGGGTTAAGCTACTATGGGAAGCATACTACAGAGATGGATCTGTCCCAAATATGCACCAGCAGAAAGGTTCCTTTTGGTGGCGTAGTTGCTTATCTTTTCTGGATGAATTTAAAAGTCTAACAAGCTGCAAGCCTGGAATTGGAAACAACATTCTTCTGTGGAAATATAAATGGCAGGAAAATTACTTACAACAGCAAATGCCACACCTTCACTCTTTTGCTCTGAATAAATCAATTAGCTTGCAGAAGGCTAAGCAGTTATCACCTGATGATCTACATTCCATGTTCCAATTGACTCTCTCAATTATTGCATCGGAGCAACTTGATGAACTTAGGAACATGTTATCTGATATCAGAGACAACAGCATGCAGGACACATGGAATTTCCCATGGAGCAACAACAACTATTCCACTAAAAAGGTTTATCTTGCTCTTATGAAACCTATTGATGCCCCCCTCCATTTAAATGGATTTGGAAATCTCCATGTTTGCCGAAACACAAATTCTTCTTCTGGCTGTTGATACAAGATAGACTAAATACAAAAGATTTGATGGAAAGAAAGCATTTCTATGTTGAATCAAATCACTGTGTGCTATGCAACAGTGATGAGAAAGACATGCTTTATGGGATAAACTGGACATTGAATGGAATACTGATATTCAGCTGATGGAGATGCTTATTGATGCCAAGAACAGATCTAATAATGCTTTTTTCAAAATTGCCATGATGGCAGGATGCTGGAGTTTATGGAATCACAGGAATAAAATCATCTTCGATGGAGAATTGAGAAACTTTGATACCTGTTATAATTTTTTCAAAGAATCTGTAATAATGATTAGGCATAGGATTAAGCCTAGCCTCAAGGAGGGCATGCAAGACTGGCTCGACTTGTTGTAATCTATTTCCTGAACACTCCTGCTTGTATTGTACTTTTGTATATGAGAAAATGAGAAAATGACGCAGTGGGGGTCTTCCCAACTGTCCTTTGCGTCAAAAAAAAAAACGAGTTCAGAAATGAAACTTGGCTCGGCTCGTGAGACACCGAGTTCTAGCCGAGCCGAGTCACGAGCTACTCGTTTAGCTCACGAGTTTCGAGTTTTAATTCCAGCCCTAGGGGTAGGCGCGCCCCGAGGTCCTCGTCTTCGCGCGGAGGTGGGATCTCAAGTGGGTGGCGTCCGTGATCGTGGTGACGGCGTTGTGCGCGGCGGGCGGTGCGAAGGAGGGGCCGACGGTGCAGCGGCAGCTCAGGAGGTGCTCGTCGGCTGCCGGAGCGGGAGAGGATGGTATAGCGGTTCGGGCCCGATCTGGGCTTTGCGGGCCGTCCTCGCGCCTCTCTCTCCTTGCTGCTGCTTGGTCCAGGCTGAGGAGGCCGGTGTGGCGGCCGGTGTGGTCTGCTCGTCGCCTTGGAGAGCTCCAGGCATGGTCAGTAGGGTGGTGCGGCCAGCGTCGGTCTGGCCGCCCCGTTCTGGGAAGGGGCAAGGGGCCCCTGGCCCTCCTTCTCGAGCCATACGGCCACGCGCCAGATCTGGTGCCGCCGGCAGCCATGGGGCAGCCGGTGGTTGATTCGGTGATGTAACTCTCCCTCCTTGTTTCGTTCTCGTCTTCGTTGCACAGAGCTGGGATGCCGGGGCGGTGGCCCTAGACGGTGGGACTCCTTTGGTTGGCGGGCGTGCCAAGGACTCAGATGCTGGTCGGCAACCATGGCCACAGGGGTGGCACGGTGGCTGGCGTGTGTTCTGCGGTGGCGGTGGCTCGGGTGTCGCCTGTCGACGTTCGGCTCCCCGTGTAGAAGGTGTGGAGAGTTTGCCGGGGGGAAACCCTTGCCCGAGGCCTTCTCGGGTTGCGGCGGCGACGATCTTGGACGCTGTTCCTTTCTTGGAGGCATCGCAGTGGCTTCTCCGACCTCTACACTCCAGATGAAAATCCAAGATCTTCGGATCGGGCGATGGCGACGTTCTGGCGTCGTGTGCTTCTTGAAGTCGCCGCCTTGGAGTCCACGGTGGATTGCATTGCGGAGGTGGTTCGTCTTCCTCCGGCCATGCTTGTGACTTGTCCTGCACCACGGTGTTTCCTGCTAGGAGCTTGCTGATTGAGCCTGTCTGTAGTCCTGCGGATAGTGGCGGTGATGATCCTTTCGGTGGTGCTACCCTAGATGGCGTTGTGGGTTTCGGTGGTGTGCCGCGTGTGTTGGTGTGCCCGTGCTCTCGGTGAGCTCCGGCCCAACACCTCTGCCCGCCCTGCTTGTGCTCACTAGTACAGAACGACACATCGGAAACGGGCCAAAAACCCCTTCGGAAACGGAGAAAGGGTCCATGTCCCCGCCTCCGTGGCTGATGTGAAGGACCTCATCGGGAACGGAGGCAAAAAACCGTCACCGATGAGGCATAAGTTTGGCTACGGTTGCCGACCAATCTCCGTTTCCGATGTATCGGTGCATCAGTAACGGAGATTCTATTTTACTCGTTTGCATTGAGATTTCTTCAGAAGCCTACAGCAGCAATGCTGTTGCCAATTGACATTCAAAATCTCACAGCAGAAGCACAAAGTTGCTAGCAATTACATTCATAACGTATATATGAATTGTCATCATTACATAGCATCAAAAGATGAGTTACACATGCCTCGCTAATCCTATCATTCTCATGCCTCCCTAAACTTAACTTTTATGACACTCCACTCTTCTCCAGCTCCACCTTCTTCCTTTGTTCCGAAGCGCCGAAAATGGAATTCGACCTAGCAAAAGACTCGAGTAGCGGTTTCATGCTTCTCCAAATCACATCTGCAGCCAAATTGCTACACACACACATAAAATAGATGGAGAAACTGAAAACCAGAAACCACACCGAGCTCGCAAGCCTCCTTAGCAAATTAATCTTGCCAAATTCTTCGTACTGAGGCTTGCTCCATCTTGGACGGTGTCGCCGAATATAATAATGTCACCGCTGTGACATTTCGGCCACACTGTCCAAGACACTCTTAATTAAAAAAGTGTTTTGAATAGTGCAGCGAAACGTCACAACAACGACGGTTCACGAATATGATCCCACTTTGTATTTAGCTCTTTTAAAGCTTGTTTGGATCTGCATGGTGTTTCTGCATATAATATACATGGATGTCTAGTTAGAAAAGAGCCAAATATGATGCTACATGACATAAATACAATTTAAGATGAAAACAGTTTACACCTTAAGCGCCTATATCCGTGTGCTTGCGGTCCGATCGAAACGATTTGGAGGCAGAACTTGAAGGTGATGTTACCTTCAATTGCCTCACCATTTTTATGCATTGTCGCCGAAATATACTGTTACTTCATACACTAGCTACACAAAACCATAACGAGGATTAGCACATTGACAAAGGGTTGAAATTAATCTATTCATCATCGGTAGTACTAGTAGTGAGGGATCTATTCATCATCGGTAGTACTACAAAGCGTTGAAATTAATTTACCCTAGTAGACTTAAAATAGTGCAAGATTTAGTATTGAGGGATGTATTCATCATCGGCAGTACTACAATACTAGACAGAACACAATACTACAATACTAGACAGTACTACAATACTAGATCGGTAGATGCTACTTTAAATAAAATGTAAGATCTAGTGTCGAGTGGTATATTCATCATCGGCAGTACTACAATACTAGACAGAACACAATACTAGACTTCAAATACTAGACAAGTTTTCTATGCTAATTTATACAAAATGTAAGATCTAGTCGGCGACATACCCGGGGAAGATGCACGGCAATAGACCAGTAGATTCACGTCGGCGACATACTCGGGGAAGCTGCGCGACGGCTCGCCGACGCGCCGCTGGGGGGGATGCGCGGCGGCTCACGACGCGCCGCTGGGGGAAGATGCGCCGAAGCTCGCTGACGCGCCGCTGGGGGAAGATGCACGGCGGCGATGCCGGCCGGACGCGCCGCTCAGATCTGCGAGATAAGGGTTGGATCTGGTGTGCTGCTTGAAGCCGCCGCCACACTGTGACTGTGGAGTGAGAGTGAGAGCGAGAGCGTTAGGGTTGCCGCAGTGGCACATTTATAGCACAAAGTATAATATCGCAAACGGAGGCAATAAACAACCGTTTCCTTTTATCTCTTCACTGACACACTGGACCTACTTACAAAGGATCGATACGGTGGAATTGAACTATCTATCTACTCTACTTGTTCTTCTTATGCCCTGCCTCCGCGCCATTGTCATCCGCGGCGCGGCGTCGCTTCTTGCCGGTTGCCTTCTCCTCAGGCGCGTGCTCCTCCTCCTCCTCCGGCTCGTGCTCCTCCTTCTCCGGCCGTGCGTCCTTCTCCGGCGAATCCTCCTCTCACGCCTCCTTCTCCGGAGCGTGATCCTCCTTCACCGGCGCGTCCTCCTCCGGCGCGTCCTTCTCCGGCGCCTCCTCCTCCGGCGCCTCCTCCGATGCCTCCTCCTCCGGTGCCTCCTCCGATGCCTCCTCCTCGTCGTCATCGTCGGCGGCGTCGTATTCTTCCTGGCTAGAATACGGCTCCGGCGGGTCCTCCGGCGACTCGTCCTCTTCGGAGTCGTCTTCTCCTTCGCGTGAAGACTGCGGGTCCGAGTCGTCGGAGTCGTCTTCTACAGAGCGTGAAGATGGCGGGTCCGAGTCATCGGGGTCCGAGTCCGACGGCCCGTCTTGATCCCACCATGGGACTTCACCGTGGTCTTCAGCGCTCGCGCCGTCGCTCGGGACTTCCTCGTTCTGCCACCAGGCTTCCTCCAGGGCGGTTGTGCTAGTGTGGTAGAGAATGTGGGAGAGAACGAAGGGAAGAATGCGAGAACTGCCTGACTTCGCGCGGTTCCAGTCACATTTTATTAGCGTCGAGCAGGCGGTTCCAATCCCTCATGAATTAAGCTGCATTGAACAAACGCGCTTCCAGTTTGCAACTGCAATTTTACAAGCACATCGCAAACGGATAACCATAAACAACCGTTGCCATAGAGATACGTATTGGAAACGGAGGTGAATTTATGACCGTTGCCAATAATATTGGTAACGGAGATCGAAAATTCTCCGTAACCAATGTTGACGGACCAGCCGCGGCCCAGTTCTGCCAGGCCTCGTCCGCAACGCTAAAATCGCGATTCCTGTCGCCTAACTCGTGCCGTTTCCATAGAGGGGTATCCGATGTGTCGTTCTGTACTAGTGGCTCCTTCTTCAGCATTGCCCGCCTTGGTGTTTCACCTGTAATCTCGTCGGTTGCTCTGTATCTCTGTTGGGTGTGTGCAGTGCGTACGTTGTAAGCTGGGTTCAGCATCATGTACCTTTCGCCGTTCATGGCGTTATTAATTTAACGTCGAGCCTCGGTATAGTTCGACATATATATGCGTGTACATACCTAGAATTGGCTCTACCCACATAAGAACAACATGCAACAAATGTCTTAATGTAATGATTATGGAAGTGTATGACTAGTAAAATACCCGACTTACACAGGAATATTTGGGTCCCTTCTCCTCTTTATAATTTATAAGGACTGAGCCATCTTTAAAAACTTATTTATTTTTATTTTCACTTTCTCCTGTTACAACTATCCCCGAAATCAAATAGTACTCATAAATCTTATAGCATTGTAGTTATCTCCACACCAATTTCACATCCTAGTTTCTTCATCTTCTCGTTGGGTTGACACTCTTATTTATCAAAAAGTGTTATAGTCTATCCCTATATATTTTTTTGACACCTGGCATTCCCTACATAGAAAAGTTAGGAGATTTGTTTGGCTTTTATTTGCGGCACAAAGTTGGGCACTTTTTCAAACTAAAAACAAATTCTCTATTGAAGCTATTTTCCCTAAGCAGTCAGCTGACTGCATCTTCAAAATGTACTTCTTTTTACACCACTGGTGCCCCCTCTCAAGAAGTAAAGACCATGAATGATGGAGGAGCTGCTGCGGGTGATCAAGAACCTGTTGGCCACCACTTACATTCGTAGATCTGCTACATCCTAGTTTCTCTTCTTTTGATTTTATCAGTTGGGATTTCCTAAGCCTGTGTGGCTATTGTCCTAAACTTTGTTCAAGCGAGTTGGTTTGCAGGACCCCAGCAGTAAAACCTTGTTAGAACCTTGCTCTTGCAAGACTTTTTTAAGTTAAAGATGGGGTCTAAAGTCTTTTATCTAAAAAAAGGGACCACCACCGCCGCTCCAGCCCTGTTTGTTTCTAAAGTTTGTGTGGGGATTAATGGGGATAATCCCCACAGGGATTGGGTGAAAGCCCAAGTTTCACTGTTGTGGACTTGGATCCACAACGGGATAACTACCGTGCAGAAGATAGCCAGACGGCATGGCTGTGAGGGATTGGGTAGACATAGGTTGAGAAGAGAGAGTTACGAGGGAGAGATTAGATTGATTGTTCTTGCTTGTCTAAAACGTGGATACATGGCATCCTTATATAATGGATGTTCAGACCTTGACCTCTTCTAATACGATTAGACTTAGACCTTTCCTAATACAATTGGACTCTTTCCTAATCCTATACTTTCCAAAAGGACTCTTGCCATCTCCTAACACAATATGACCATACTGGTCCTCTTCCCGTCCGGCCGGCCGCATCCATGCAACTAGCGTCCACAACACTACACCCCTCCCGGACAAGCAGCTTGTCCTCAAGCTGCAGGGTGGCGGCCATGGTTGAAGTCCTCCATATACCCACACTGATGTGCTACTCTTATTCCATCTCCTAGCTTTGCTAGTTCTCTTGCCCAATCCTCTCATGCAGCACTTGTCGATCTCTAGGTCTTCCTGGTCTGCTAGGTGCTTTAACATAACGGATGTTCTATTATCTCCAAAAGTATCTTCAGGAATCATTGGTAACTTGTTCTCCGTGCCGGCTTTGGTTTGCAAAGAAAACAGACCAAACATGCCTAGACGCTTGATATTCCTGCAGACTCTTTCATCTGGCATCAAAGCCGCTACTGGTGAGGTTTTTGCCACCGTTTTCACACCAGCACCTAGCTGCCCTGTTCTGGCTTGGGACTCCGGTGTTTTTGTTCCTGGCTGAGCCACTACACCCGCTGGCAGTTGTGCCACGCCTGGTTGCCTGGCCACTGGTCCTCTGATTTTGCTTGCTGCCGATGTACTCGCACGTGTCTTCGCTGCCTCTGGTTCTTGCTGCACCTTTGCTTCTACCTCTTGCTGTGGTGCCTCTACCATTGTTGTAGCTTGCTGTGTCATCATCGTTAACTTGGTTGCATCCGATCCAGGCGTTGCAGGGAGCAACTCGATACAAAGCTGACAACAGCCATCGTATATGTTGCGACCTTGTAAACTCCTGAAAGCTCGTGGTGCATCATGGTCTAAACCATATTTGATGAAGACCACAATCCTTGATTTTGCTGGAAAAATTTCAATCGTCTCTATGGCTCCATAAGGACCGAAGATCTGATGAAGCACACTCTGGGTGATAGGGTAGAGAACATGCTGAATCGTGACGCGGAGTATCCATCGCGACATCTTCTCGGCAGCAAAAGCCATGGTGGTCGGCTCTGATACCAAATGTTGTGTACTTAGATCCACAACGGGATAACTACCGTGCAAAAGATAGCCAGACGGCATGGCTGTGAGGGATTGGGTAGACATAGGTTGAGAAGAGAGAGTTACGAGGGAGATATTAGATTGATTGTTCTTGCTTGTCTAAAGCGTGGATACATGGCATCCTTATATAATGGATGTTCAGACCTTGACCTCTTCTAATACAATTAGACCTAGACCTTTCCTAATCCTATACTTTCCAAAAGGACTCTTGCCATCTCCTAACACAATATGTCCATACTGGTTCTCTTCCCGTCCGGCCGGCCGCATCCATGCAACTAGCGTCCACAACATTCACCCAATCCCATCAAATCCCCATTAATCCTCAGTCCACTAGGGAGGGCAGTGCTTTGGGTATTTGAAGAAAATACACTATTGTTTAGGAAATGTTGGGGAAAAGTGGGATAAAACCGATCAATTACACTAGAAACAAACGTCATTTAGAGATATGTGGGAATTTGA
The DNA here is from genome assembly GCA_947311845.1 of Poa pratensis. Taxonomy (NCBI): domain Eukaryota; kingdom Viridiplantae; phylum Streptophyta; class Magnoliopsida; order Poales; family Poaceae; genus Poa; species Poa pratensis. The sequence continues at coordinate 2,794,094 of CAMZMU010000098.1, forward strand.
GGTTTGACCGGAATAATCCCCACCAATTTTCACAAAAACTCTAGAAACAAACAGGGCCTCAAGGGGCCAGCGCTAGTGCCGCAAAGAACCGCTGCGAGTGGGAATCTGGAGCCACTGGGAGCGGACGGATGCTGCTGCAAGCGGCCAACACTCTGTTGTTTGGAGAGTCGACGGTGACGTTGCGACGAGCTTTTCCTTCAACGACGGTTGCCCTTCATGGAGGAGCGATGCCGGCATGGAGCTTTTTATGCGTGAAGTGAAACCATGGGGCTGGGTAGGGAAGACAGAGCGGCAAGGGGTGATTTTCTCCTGATGTGCAGCACGACGTGTTGTGCAGGGAATCAGGCAGACGGGAGGAAGCTGCTTGGAAGCTGGATCTGACAGTGATGCACCTGCATCGGACGGCTCGAGAAGGGGCCAATCGGGTGCTCCCTCGCCCGACCGACGCCCAACGCTCGCTCGCGTATGGTAAATCTTTACTATTAAATGGGAGTTGGTCGTGTTACCGAGCGAACCATCCGACAACATCCGCGGTTCGCCCCCCGATCGACCAGCTGGGCCTAGGCCCAACAAACACCGCAAAACGTTTTCCGACTTCCCGTGACTCGCTTTCCTTCCCTGACGTTCTCATTTCTCCCCGGCGCCGAACGGCAGCGGCAGCACAAACCGCGTCCACCTCCCCCCGCGGCCCGCGCCCCCGCTTCTCTCATTCGGCAGCCGGGAACACGCGCGCTCCGGGAGGACCCGCCCCACCCTCTCCTCTTGCCGCCTTAGGAGGGCACGCAGCTGGTGGCCCCATGTCGAGCGGCGGCGGCGGCAATGACTTCGCGGGCGCGAAGCGCGTGGCAGACCTACCTGGAGCATAGGTGTTGGAGCGATTGAGAGGGGATGTACGGGGTCTTCCTCAAGGCCATCGACACCAAGGTCGGTCCTTTCCTTCCCTCCCCCGCTCCTAAACCCTCACGCCGTGCTGATCTGTGGCCACCAATCGAGGATTCGGCGTTAGTCAGTCCCATCCCCCATGGTCCATCCATCTGCTCTCTGCAGCATAGGTGTTGGAGCGATTGAGCTTAAGGGCTAGGGCTTTCGGCCGCGGCAGCGACAACTTACTGAAGAATTGGCATCGCTTTATGTATTGGATCGGTGTGAATTGGCTATGGCTGTTTTTCAGCAGAGGTAGAGATGGCCAGCCTCCCACCCATGTGCGATTAGTAATAATCAGCCCGTGCGTTGCTACGGAGTTAAATAATATTTTGAGACATCAATCGTGGTATCTTCTTACTAATGTTCTATTTTCGATGTTTTCCTGCTCTCTAGCAACAACCACTTGCACTTTAGAGGGTATATGTTCATCAGTTTAGAGGCTTGTATTAGTCATACGGACGGTAGAAGATGTTGCATGCGATGTCCAGCAGTAGGAGGAGGCGGCTGGATGCGTGGGTGACTTGGTTTGTCCAAGAGTTCATCGTTGATCTGAACAAGCCTCTTCTTTTCCAGGTTTCGTTTGCTCTGTCAAATTTTCTTCAGTCCACTGATATTCGATACAGCAATTATTCTAGGAAATTTTAACCATGCTATGCAAAATACCTCATTTTCCCCCTCAAAGTTTTGCATCACTTTTCCGAGTTTCTGGCTGTAGGTTGAACTGCTATGTGATATTTTTCTATGATACTGAAACTTTGTAAGGCCATGCACTTAACAGACTGGTTAGAATGTTAGATGTATCTTTTTAGACTCGACCCTATGGGATATGGAGAGCCTACAAGGCTACAATGCTTATATATGTTTTATTTGTACATAACCAATTCTTTGGGGTATATGCCTTTGTGATTATATGTTGTACGAGAGGGAGAGCGAGAGAAAGCGAACTGAGCATATGGGACTCCATGCATGGGGCTAAAAAATAGAAATGCAGTGGACAAATGAGGGCAAAAGGTTTGACGATACTACAGAATGATCACATGGTGGTTTTAAATGGCACTTAAGTAGTGCCGGATGCCTTGTTCAAGTTAAAGATGCAACGGATGAGTTATTTGATTTCCTAGATGAATCAGGAATATGATCTCCTTCGAGAAAGTTACCTTTTGTCAAACTAATCTTAATTGGTATATTTACTGTACCGTTTCAAAATACAGCAGCGCTCTAAAAAGGAAAAAAATGAAACATAGCTCCCGGTCACCTTTGATTGTCAAATGATTCATTAGTTAGTACGATGGTCTCTCTTCTCATCTGCTTATTCATTTGGTCCTTGTTCATGTTGTTCATCTCATCCAATAAAAACTGTACTGATTTTTTCTGCCTTATTTTTCTGTTGCAGGGCCAGCGAAGTTCGTGTCACAGTGGAACTGCCTCGGCAATGGCATGTGAGTGCTACCATGGGCTATATGTAACTGGTGGTTTTGCATTACGCCTTCCTGAGGACGTGCACAATAGAAGCGTTGGCGACGAAGCAAACAGTGATAACTTTCTTGAGTTTGTGATCGGTGATGTTCTTCAAGACCAGGTACTAGCATATACTATGCTTCAGATTAACATCTGGATACTATTTATTGAACAAATATATCTAGGCGACCTGAAATTTTGTTTTCAAAATTCTGATAATTATTAGGAGACCATTTATCAATCGTTCATGGGTGCAAGGATCCTGGTGCATCGGAGAGCTCCCATTGCTATCATGGAGAGAGCGGCAGGGTACAGGAACATCAAAAACCTTGAAAACTTCAGACGAACGCTAGGCAGCTGCAAGAAGAGATGGAGGGTATCACAATCAAAACACATCCGAACGACAACAACAAGACAGGATGCAATGCAATTGAATGCTTATATTATCCAATTCAGCAATAGTACGTGGTGTTGACCATCTTATATTTATGTGTTTTGTGTTGGTATTTTTCTTAAATTCAGATTCAGATATAAGCTGTGTACCTCCGCCATCCAACACCACTGAGCGTGATGATGCATGAAATGGAGGTGACTATTTTTTGTACGAAGTCGATAATTAGAGTTTCCATGGGCATATGGAATGCAAGACAACAATGTTGTGGAATTTAACTAAAACCTGATTTTGAGCACCGGAATTTTCTGAGACATAAAAATATTTAACCCGTAGCAACGCACGGGCATTCAACTAGTCATTTGTAAAAAGACAGTGCAAACCCATTAACAATTTCACTCTCTCTAATTGCTAAATTCTTGTTAATAGATCGAAGTTCGTGTTCTTTGTGCTGGCTATCAAATTTTCCAAAATATTTATATAAGTCTTTCTAATAAATGAGTACCAAATTCCAGGCTCAAATAAATCTCCAAATATCATACAAATCACACCCACGTACACACCTAACAAATGTACTTCTGCACTCACCCGAACGATGCGACCAAACCCAACAACTCATGAAATGGGCCACAGCAAATTAACCCTCCTAGTCAAGTAGTCATGACATTTAAGTCTTGAAAATTGTTGCATAATCACAGGCCATCATTAAGTCCATTGCAGATCATAGTACTAATACGCTTTTATATCACATAACAAGTTTTCTCCAGCCAGTGTTAGCATGTGAGACTTGGTCGCCTGAGCTTTGCACCTTCACTTGAGATATAAAATAAAAAACCAGAGTTCATAAAATATGTCATGTAACTAAATTATTGTAGCAAACAAAAGAGTAAAATAGTTGCTACTCTCACATAGCCTCGCTAATTAGTCCATATTTCCGTAATTTTAAACACATGAATGATAGATACTTGTACTGTGCTCTAGGACTTCTGATCATAGTTTTAATTCAGAATTTTCTTCGTTCAAAATTCAGTTGACACCACAATTAGCAAGCGAAGGGTAGCAAATGAATCAGTGGATGTGCTTAGCTGTTGTGCTATAAGTACTTGTTATGTGGGGAATCAGCCCTGACCGCACCACCTCCTGGTGCAGCCCAAAGTGGTTAGGTTTTAGGTTCAGATTCGTATTAGGTTCAGAGTCCTGTTTAGATTCAGTTTCAGAGTCCAGATTGCATCTACTTTGAGTCGGCTTGTAAGCCAAGTTATCCCTCCTATATATTGGGCTTCTCCCACGATCAATAAAGCAATGAGAATTCAGAGTATTTACTTTATATTAGGTCTAGCGTAATTTAGTTTGTTCCATCTGGTATCAGAGCCATCTACGATGGAGGATGATCTCAAGGACGAGAACATCAGCCTCCTGCTGAAGGATCTGGCGACCCGGCTGAAGGAAGTGGTGGCGCAGCGGACTGCCGACCAGGCCTTCATGGAGAAAATCGTCCAGCGCCTCGAAGCCCTGGAGCAGCGCGCCAGCGCCCCACCAGCTGCTACCCTGGTCGGCCCGCCCACGACATTTCAGCCGGCAGCCAACAGCTCCTCCGCTGCCTCCTCCACGCCGGCACATGCATCCACCGCCCTCGCGTCCACCCCCACCCTCATGAGCGCAGGATCTGATCCGCGTCTTCTCCCACCACCACCCCACCACCAACCCTCGTACCCTTCGTTCAACCCAGCCCTTCAAGCCTTTCCGCCACCCCCGCCCTACCAGCAGCCGGCCGCCGCCCCTTACCAGCCACCGCCTCAACCACAACAGACACAACCCACGTATGCCGCCTCGCCGTACCTCACATCTATTCCCCCCTCCCTTACCAGCACCAACACCCTGGTCACGGCTCCAGCTCCGGTGTCCCACGCTTTCACAAGCTCGACTTTCCGACCTACGATGGTTCCGTCGATCCGCTCGGCTGGCTTCATCGTTGTGAACAATTCTTCCGGGGTCAACGCACACAAGAGGCTGACAAGGTGTGTACAGCAGCATACCACCTCGTGGACACAGCTCAGTTCTGGTACCTCCAATTTGTGCGCGATCATGGCATCCCATCCTGGCAGCACTTCAAGGAGGCGTGTCACCTTCAGTTTGGGCCATCTGTGCGTGCCAATCCCCTCGGCGAGTTGGCTCTGCTTCCGTTCACCTCCACGGTTGCCGACTACACCAGCAGATTTATGGCGCTCTTGTGCAGGACCAGCGAGCCGTTGAGCTCAGCCCAGCAACGTTACCTTTACACAGCCGGGCTTCCCGAGGGCCTCAGAGTTGAAGTTGAGCTTCAGCAACCAATTGACCTTCATACTGCCATCTCCTTCGCCAAGGCCTATGAACAGCGGCATTGCCCTCCACCAACATCAGCACACCAACCTTGTGGGTCTATAGGGCCATTGTGCCCCTCTGGTCCTCCTGCAGTCAACGCAGCTACAATATCTTCCCCGCCACCGCCAGCACGACTTGCACTGCCGTCGACCACTCCAGAGCCAACCCCGCCATGGCAAGTTTGGCGCCTCACTCCAGCAGAGTTGGCAGAACGTCGTCGTCAGGGCCTTTGCTTCAACTGTGACGAGACTTATGTTCGGGGTCACCGGTGCGCACGGCTCTTCTTCATCGAGACTGACGACTATGACCAAGATAGCTCTATAACTTGACATCCTACAGCTTGAGGACAAGCTGTTTTTCGAGGAAGGGAGAGATGTTATGTGGGGAATCAGCCCTGACCGCACCACCTCCTGGTGCAGCCCAAAGTGGTTAGGTTTTAGGTTCAGATTCGTATTAGGTTCAGAGTCCTGTTTAGATTCAGTTTCAGAGTCCAGATTGCATCTACTTTGAGTCGGCTTGTAAGCCAAGTTATCCCTCCTATATATTGGGCTTCTCCCACGATCAATAAAGCAATGAGAAGTCAAAGTATTTACTTTATATTAGGTCTAGCGTAATTTAGTTTGTTCCAGTACTTCGTAGACATTGATTGGCTAGGCACAACCACTTAACTCTAGCTCTTTAATATTGACAAGATATAACATTTTGGATGACAGTATATTGGTGACCACTTACATTTTGATTAAAAAGGAACCAAAACTGCAGCATTCTAAGTTTTGTGGCCTCCGCCCAAAGGCAGATTATAAGATTTAAAGGCAGAGCCTCATCCGACTGTTAGGAGTACTGAGAAAGCGATACAAAGGCCAACAACTAAATCTATTCCTACTACACATCGCATTCCAGGGGGACACCAGTCACAGACGCGGTTTTCAGACTTGTAGGGATGGCTTTACTTGAGTAGCATCAGATTATAAAAACTCTCATAAGCTTTAGAATATAGTGGGACACAATTGATTTTGCTGTTGTCCTGTCTATCGTCAGCGAAGAGATTCTACTTCGATTTAAATGCATAACTTGGCAATTTGGCATCAAGGTGGACGCAAATTCAACTGCACAACGTTCCTAAGCTGAACAAATATTACTATTCTAATTGATTGCGATTCATTGCAATGCAAATCATGAAGTAGCAGAACAGTCAAGAAATTTCTTGAACTATTCTAATTGATTGCATTGCTGTTATCAACATTCCTAAGCTGAACAAATATTACTCAGTACAAATAACAAAGAAAGCAACAACTTGTACTCAGAGTTAAGATGAGATACAGGTCAGTTAAGATGAAATACCTGGTCAGATTTTAAGAACTTTGGAAGTTCTGAGGGAAGAAAGGTTTGCAGACAATTGCCATTTCGACGGATCATGTCAGCATCGTGGCCCTTAAGGTCTTCCACTCCATTAATATATGCGTAAGTTGAAAGCACTTTCCTAGTATTCATATCAACACTAACAACTGAAACCCTGTCAATCATCTTCAGAGGCTCCGACAACAGAAAATATACCACATTTGGGTCGGACATACTAACAACGGGATGCTTCAGAGCTGCATGTGGGAGTAAAGGGTTGACAGTCCACAATTCATAGGATGTGATGAAGGAAACCATATCCCACTCCATTGCACCATTCTCCATTATCCTCAAAACATGGCAGGTGATGGTGAAACCCTCCATATGACCAGAGCCTAATGGGCCAATGAGCTTACCATCTTTGCGGACAATATCAATGAATCTGAGCTCCTCACAGCCCATGCTTCCTCTGGTGACAGAAACGCAGCGGTTGATCTCATGGAATTGCGATGGACGTTGATGTAAGCAAGGGTTAAGTATTGGCAGTCGGAGATAAAATATTGGAGGGTTTTGCTGAAACAGCTCACAAAATAAGATACCAGCCACACCGTAATTGACCCAGCATAAGCAGTACGATGCAAAAAGAAATCCACGGTGCAGGGTTGGTCCGACGAGTGAACTGTATCGGACGTTACTATACAGGGAGTTTCCCATAGAAAACAGACAAGTGTAGGTTTCAACAGCAAAACCCTGAGGCACTCCGCGGTCATTAGGGGTGGACACAAAGCTCGAGGATCGAGGCTCGGCTCGGCTCGAAGGTACGACAAGCCAAGCCTAAACCTACCGGACAGGGCTCGAGGCTCGACAAGCCGGCTCGGTGAAGCTCGCAAGCCGGCTCGAAGGCTCGATGCAATACGAAAATTTGACATGACCTTTGGTAAAAATATAACAATTCGCGATTATAATCAACAATAGAGCATGAATATATCCATAACATCTACTCACTCTGATCCCTAATTAGTGTCGCTAGCTGTACAACAATTTGTACTGTTGCAATTGGTTTTCTGCGACAATTTTTGTGGACCGGAGGTAGTAGCAAGTTTCACAAAATATAAACTAACCATAATAGTGGCATACACGACAAGTCCACCGCACTGAAATATGATTAAACGAATTAAACATAAAAGATGATTACTATGTGATTTAGTTCTTCCCACTCAAAACCAATTAAACATGAAACAATATTAAGCTATTCTCATAAATTACAGGTAGTATGCGAGAGAAATATTTTGTAGAATATTAATAGGATCACATGCACTGCACTGCGTTCCATTGCTGTGTACATCAGTACATGTGCTCATCTCAATCTCAAAAAAGAAAACGGAGTTTCTGTGCTTGAACGAGTATAGCAACAGGAATAGGATGCAGATGCTACCTCAGATTCTGTGCGGGTGGCCTTGGTGGCAAATGAAAAACATGCAATGGATTGAGCTGTCCAACCGATTCGTACCAGCCAGAGAAGAGGAGCGGAATCAGAGGAGGAGCCTCGAGCCTAGCGATTCGTACCAGCCAGAGAAGAGGAGCCGAGCCACGAGCCCGAATTTGGGAAAAGTTTCAGTGGCAAGCCGAGCCAGGCTCGGCTCGAGTTTTCACGAGCCTGACCGAGCTGAGCCTCGAGCCGGCTCGGCTCGGCTCGATTCCACCCCTAGCGGTCATATGGAAAAACCAAATTGCAGCTAACACCACACTTCTAGCACTTGTTGCACAAAACACATAAATAAAACATTTTTTGGCAGCGGATCACACATTTTTGTTGACGCAAATAAACATGTTAATCTTGTTTTGGGTTAATTAGCATCTAAGGCCAGAATTTTTGTGGTAATTGTTTCACAAAACATAGAAACAATATCTATTTACAGCGCACCACAATTTTTTGGTAAATTATTTGCATCTGGCCCAAATGAACTGGTTTTTTTTTGCAGGGAAAAGGAATTATATTAACTCATAGAAATATTATAATCATCGGCAATGGCATTAGACACTTCGAGCGAAAAGTTACTAAGTTAAACCTCAGTTTTATTCCTCAAGTAAAATCCTACATATTCTAGCCAACTCGTGGCTAACCACGCTTACCTCTCGGCCTATTTTACCGGTTTAGGCCCAGCTCTTTTTACTAGATTAAAAAATAAGCTGCCCTCTCTCTATTTTACTCATAAGTCACCCAACTACTTGGAACTTTTAAACTAGTTATGACATAACTAAACTGGAAGCGTCGAGTAATGAGAGGAGGTGGCTTATGTTTTAAGATGACAAAATAACTTTCCTTTCCCTAATCAAATCACCTATAGAGCTCACTCTAAACGCATACCCTGATTTATTTGGCGCGGTTTCCTTAATCAGCTTGATTGCCTCGGCTCAGTCACTTTTCAAGATGATCTTCAGCTCCCTCTAGTGCAACGCCAGACGCGTGCCTTCTTTAATTGCCATGAGTTCAGTCTCAGTCAAACCTGCCTTCTATAAAGTTTTGGCACGCCAAAGGCGTGCCCCTCAAAAAAAGTCCCAGTCAAATGAACTATGGTGTTGACAAGATCCGAACAGGTGGGCATGTACACTCCCCCTTACTCCTCCTCTTCCAATCCATGTACCACAAACACAGATAGTTTTGTTGGCCTGACGGTACAATGGAAACTCGATATTGGAGGGTATACCCCAGCCTATGTATCTCTTCTCTACTATATAATATAGCTAACCATGGCAGTCGTACGTCGCGGTTCGTACGTCGCCGTCATTTTGCAATTTAGTCCCTCAGAAAGTGTGAAACCAACCTGCAGTCCTACTTTAATGTTAGTCGATCACTTTTACATTCTACCACCTGACCCCCTCCTCCTCTAGAGTCACAAGAAAAATGCTTAATGCCCCAAGTGTCACGGCAAAGCAGAGCTGAATGATGAAGGGCAAAATGTCTCACTACTGAAGGTGGACGAAGGATTCATGCACCGAGCATGATAGACAGGTCACGAGGTAATTAACAGCTCAACTTACTGCTCCAAGTTTAGTCACATGACAGCTCAACTTACTGCTCCAAGTTTAGTCACATGAATCGCTAAATGATACCACAGCACGTTTTGCAGAAATATCAGATTCGCAAAACATAATTCATGGGAAACTCCTGCTGCATAGACATAAGCTCGCTTACAGGTACACGTGTTCTCCACCCTAATAATACATTGAGTGAAGCAACTCAGTTGTATTTTAGTACAAAGAGTTTGCTAATACTACACATGAAAACCAAAGCTACCTTAAGTTTGAACTTGCTAGATAAGTTCCTGGACATCTTCAAGCTTTTCTAGATAAGTTCGAACTTGCTATTAGTGGGTACAAGAAGACCATGCAAACTCAGCCCCGCTCCGAGTAGTATTGTGCATTCTCAAGCAGAAGTCGTGCTTCAGCATTAAATTGTCTCTCAATCTCCCTTGCTGAATGTTCAGGTGCTTATTTACCCCGGTGGAATTCTCTTTGATGATAAATCCTTTATCAAGGAAAAACTGGGTCGTTGGCAGCTTGGCTTCAGCTTTCCCTCAATGTTCAGTCAAAAAACCTATATGTTCTGTGCTGCATATCAGAAGCACCATATACAACAAAGGATCTGAAGTAATCAGCAGTCAGCCTGGATTACCATTCACAATGCATTGAAAGATACCAGTAGCTCGAAACATCATAAGCCCAAGTATAAAATCTCAGCATTCAAAGCCCAAGTAAACGCTCCACAAATATCTTCTATTTTGTTTGATCCAGATTTTTTCTGCTAAGAGTTCGGAAAACCATATGTCCGGAAGTGAGCATATTGTAAAGTCAGAACTTCTTCCCTACGGAGCTTTGTCTTGATCGGAATTCAGTGTTAAAAATTGATATTTCGAGTTTACTCTTCTGAGTGAGAAAACACCAGTGCACATAGCACAGTGAGGAGGGGTGATTGAGGTACAATAGCGTCATTGTTGGAGTGGAGGTGACTATGAAGCACAATGACGGCGCAACGAGGAGGGAGAATGGGAAGAGAGAGAGTTGGAAAATACTTCCATTGAAATTTTGGAATAGTCGCGTGTATTACGTTTACATTTGTGAAGGAAAAGAAACTTGATCGCCCATGGCAACGCACGGGCATTCAACTAGTATAATACTATTAGAGATTTTCAAGAGAAATCAACAATATAGCATAAAAATGGTCAACCATAGTTATCTGGTGGCATGTCTTTCTAGTGCCGGTAGAATTCATCCTCCTCATCGTCGGCGCGCCGCCCTCGTCGGGTTGCATCACCGTCTCCACTTCGTGAGGGTTTAGGGCTCGACCGATTTGTTTCTATGTTCTTTTTTTTAAGATTCGTTCAGTTTTTTATAGCGGCAAGGGTCAACCACACCGAGGGCCCCATGTGCCACGGATTTTAGCGAGATTGATCGGTTTTTGGGGGTTAGGTGCAATTATTTAAACAAAAAATATGTGGCCTGATGCAAAAAAAGAAGTTCTATTTGTGTGTTTGGTGCAACAACTGAGACAAAGCATGCTGTTAGTGAACTAAAAATCAAGATTAACCAGTTTATTTGGGCTATGTGCAAGTAATTGGATAAAATTGTCTGGTCGGCTCTAAAAATGGTTTTGCTTCTATGTTTTGTGTAACAAATGTCGCAAAGTGCGGTGTTTGCTGCAATTTCTCAGCCTCACTCAGCAACAGCCTCGGACGCAGCAGCGGTCCACCGTCCACGCGCGCTTCGGATATGCTGCTAACAGCAGCGGCAGCATCCTGCTCGTCGCGTCCTCTTCTTTCTCCCGTGAGAACCGTCGGCGGAGCCGGAGCTCCGCCTCGTACTGGCGCGGCGAAATACAGAGCCCTCACCGCGCCCCTACAGCGCTCGTCCACCTTTACTTTCGGCTGCGCTTGCTCTTCCGCTCCGTCTCCCGGCGACAAGGAACGCGGCCGCGACCTGTTCGATGTAATGTCTCTGCACCTCACCACTATCTTCCTGCCCAGTTGTTGCAGATTGGAGTGTATCCACTCATGGAACTTGGCTTTGCTGCTGATTTCGCTCATAAATTTTTGCTTCACTCTTTGGCTAATTGGGAAAGCAGGATCGTAGTGTCTTCATTCTAGAACATCATTTTGTAACGCAAATTAAATTCTTGGAACACAAATTGATTTTGGCAACATTTTTAGTTTGTCGAGCTACACCATTATGCTTGACAAGCATTGAGCTTATGCTCATATAGTCAAATTCCATCTCTAAGTCTTGTCAGATCAAACAGGTGCCATTCTTTCGAGTTCATCTTTTTAAATTTGCGAATTGGTATTTGCCATTCTTGGATTCGATCAATGGGTTAGCCATCATTCACTGGGAGGAAAGTGTAGAGTCGTTGGTGGTCCTCCTTGGTCCGGATGTGCACCACCAACTCAGCGCAAGGGTCTTGTATGGATGATCCAAATGACCATTTGGTGGATCCTGGAAGCACCATAGCTGGTGTGCCTCTGATGGGGATCGACCGGACATTCCCTGGGCCTTCTCGAAACAGTGAGTCCAGAGGCACAGTCTTGCGCACGGTGAGCTGGATGGGCCTCCGACTGCTTCCTGTCAATTGATAGCTAGTATAGTCTTTTGATGATCACCCAGCCTTAGTCTTGTACATAATCTGGTTGTTTTCTTTCTTTTAATGCATCAGGATACCAAGGTTTGGTGTTTTCGGAATAAAATATTAAATATGTGTAGGTAATGTGGTGGCTTTATTGTTCTGCAAAAAAAATTAACTATGGGATTTTATTTATGGGAACAAAAGAGTATGTGCTGTGAAGAAATTTGGAAAGCATCTTTAAAGTTTTGGTGTCCTTGTAAAAGAAAACTGTAAGGGAAACCCTGAAAGTATAAATATTTTGTGTTCTGTGCAAAAGTGCTCCATAGCAGGTATGTACTTAAGTGGAACTTCCATGCTGCTACATAGACGCATTCTAATATGTCTTTCTGTGTTGAGATCGCAGGAATACTCGGTTCTTTCTGCAGATATTCCATGGGAGACTGAGGATATATGGAGAACATTTGCAGGATACCTCCTTATCTTGCATATTCCCTTGAGCTTTGGAGGACTTGATGCAGTAGCCAAAGTGCTACATTGTTCCTCACTAGATCCACTGACAACAGTAAGTGATAACTTTTATTTCGTTTACCATTTTGATACTCATCTAAATGCCTTGTTTATCTGCTTCTCGCATCGTTGAGTTGCAAAATTTTCTAGGGGGCATACTTAATGCACACATACCCTGTCAATGCAGGTTGTTTCCACTACCATGCTTCAACTAGGGGAGCTTACTCTGGGTTTGGCACTGTTGCAGTACACTGCAAAGCCTCACCACCAAGTCCGGACCTTTTTCTCTGCCAAGTTTTCTTCCAGGCGGAGTTGGATAAAAGAATCTATATTATGGTTTGGACTTTTGATGACCATTGTTTTTATCACATCTCTTATAGCTGACAGACTGATAGGTCCTGAGGTTAGTACCTTCAGAACACATACATTACGTTTTAACTGTTGCACACATTTCCCCAGCTAGATATTGCATTGGTCTCCCTGATTTTGTTATCTAATTCATGCTTCCTTCAATTTGAATTAATTCCAGGATACATATGATCCTATATTAAAGGAAATCCTTTCTGACAGTCCAACATCTAGGCTAGTCTGTTTCTTTCTGTACTGTGTGATTGCTCCACTGTCGGAAGAAACCATTTACCGTGGGTTTCTTCTAACAGCCCTGTCTTCCTCGATGAAACGGAGGGATGCTGTCATCATAAGCTCACTTATGTTCAGTGTAGCACACCTCTCAGGGAGAAGTTTCTTTCAACTGTTCGTCATCGGATGTATCACAGGGTTAGCTTATCGCCGGACTGGAACTTTGGCTGCTTCATTCACCATCCACAGCTTGTATAATGCAGTGATATTGTTTACTACGATGATGTCTTGAATATGTTTTAAGGAGGCAAACATGGTGATATTTCTGACTTTTCACTGCACCATCTTTTCTTGGGTAAAAGAGGCATGATACCAAAGTTTAGCTTGAACGTAGGTAACTCTCCCTCTTGGAGCTCAGCAACCAAAGCATCTGGTACTCTAATAACATCCTAACTTTGATAAAACTCCGTAGGGAAATAATTTGGACACTCGGTTTATAAATATTTCACTTTTACTTTCAGAATTTTTTTCCTCCAAAAACCCACTCCTAGGTCCTAGCCCTACCGCTGCGGCACTCACCCAGAGAGTGACAAGTGCCACGTGGTAAATAAGCCATGCAGGACGGACTTCTTCATCTAGCCTACGTGTTTTTTTTACTTGCAAATACATGGCTGCATGTCTGCTGCATAGAGAAACCCCCGAAACCCTCCCACCCCCGAGGCGGCGGCGCCGCGCCGCCCCCGGGGTGCCCCCTCCTCGCCGCCCTTCAAGCCTCCCCTCGCGCCCCTCCTCTCTGCCGCCGCCGCCATAGGCGTCGCTGGGCAAAGGCCCGTGTGGCGCGGCGGCGGCGGTGGTCTCCTCGATCGCCGGATGGGCCGGGGCGGCGGCGATATGCCCTTCCTCTCCAGCGAAGGCGGCGCGGATGGCGGCGATCTGGACAAGCGACGGCCGGCGCCGGCGGCGCTAGTACAGGGGCAGAGCGGGTGACGGGATGGATCTCGGCCCGCTGGGTCTAGATCGGACCTCGATCTCGCGTACCTCCGCTGCTACGTCGACGACGGTATGGAGGCTATCCGGGGCCATTTTCGCATCGTCGAGGTAGCCTCGAGCAGCTGCTCCGGGCATGGTGGTGGTGGTCTTGTCCTTCGCCGGACGTGGCCGGCCAGGTTCGCGGCTGGATCGGCGGATCCGTTCCGTCATCCAGTCCGGCTGGAGTTGACCGGCGGCGTGGGGGCCGTTGGTCTTGCGAATAAAGGCGGTGGTCCTTGGCTCCGAATCACGTCAAGATGAAGATCTGCTTGACGCCGGTACCTTGATCTGGCAAGAGTGTCGAGTTTCGGAAGGCTCCGCCGGTGATCTTTCATGGGCTAATTCCTAGAGATTGTTGGATCGGAGGGATTCGGTCGCGCCGGAGGGAGCGGCGTGAAGCTCTGCTCCTGTGCCATCATGGGCAAATCCATGGTATAGTCAGAGGCGGGGAATGTCATGAAAGCTGAGATTAAAGGACTAGCAAATGGTGATTGGAGGCTTTGCGGCGATGAGGAACTTGCTTGGAGTTGCAGGAGGCGGAGCAGCGGTTTTTTAGTGGGGGCAACATCACAGGTGAAGTTCAAAGTCCTACCTTTCAGGGTGAAAACCCAAGGTCTGGCCTTAATTGGTTGTGTCTGGCAATGGTCTTGCTGAAGACATTGTTTTAAGAGCGGAGACTATCTTCAGGGTGAAAACCCAAGGTCTGGCCTTAATTGGTTGTGTCTGGCACTGTTCTTCTTGAAGGCGCTGCTTTTGAAGAATTGGACATCAGGTGGTGTCTTGGTGGTGGTTGTGTGGCTGCTGCAAGGACTGTAACTCTGTAGCGGGACTTTTCTTTTTATTTCTTCTTCTTATTGTTTTTCGGCTGTGTGTATCCGTAATAGCTTTGGTTATTGCGTTGTTGCAGAGGCTGGGTGTAATTTGTATCTCTGCGATATTAATATACATTCTTTATCTAAAAAAAAAATACATGGCTGCCATCGGCCTAAGGCTGGACGAATCTTACGTGCTGGATTTGCCAATGGAACCATATGGCTCTAAACTAATTTGCATAAATTTGGTTTAACATCTTACTACCAAATCTAAATTAAATTACCAAGATCATTTCTTAATGGGATTTGCCAAAATAAATATGAATATTCACACTCTAATCTAATCAACAATCCTATCAAAAATCCATGTGAACATTTCCATGGTCACTCGCATCTGTCTCGAGCAATGGCTAATACCAGCTTAGCTTATAAATAATGGCTTAACTTAAGTTAAGGCTGTCGCTTACTCCGTTCGCTTGTCTTTCGGCAGGATCCGCACAATTGGCTCAAGCAAGAGTGATAGTAAGAGCTGGCGGGTAATTCCAGAATCAGGAACATATCTATAACGAAAGTCCACTAGGGCGTTTTCTCGCTCCCTTGCAGATCACTTTGAACACTTTGGAGCCATTTTCCCCCGGCAGGAATGAAAGAGGAAAAAGCCATTCATTTATGAAATGATCTCAAGAGCCCCTCTGGGTCCCAGATCTTAGAGAGGTCTTTATTGAGATATTCGAAAGGCGGACCTCTCCGAATAAATAGTAGATCCTTAGAGGGTCTTCTTCCAACTTTTTCGCTCTCCACGAGCTCTTCTTCCGGGCAGAAGGCCATGGTTTCTTACGCACAAGTCACAACACAAAACACCGGGACCCCTTTATCACCCACAACAAGTCAACAAAACCAGCACTATGACTCTTGTTTCGAACCAAACAAGTGACGTGAAGAATCCACGCCATGCCCACACCCCACACCAAACGCGTGGTGGCGTGGATCCACATGTAAGAAAAAATACGTCATGATAAACTAGGCCGACGTAAGGACATCGCGTATTCAAGAAGAAGGAAATAAAATAGCATTAAAGTGCAATTAAACACCTCTCATAATAGAAGTTCACAATATCGTCAATTAATGTCTACCATGTATCTTTAATAATCGTCATAGGAAAAAACATAAAAAGACGATTCTAGAGAGGTTTACAAAGACCAAGGTACCCTAAGAGAACTTTGAAAAGGCATTGAGATTTGGCAGAAATATTTTTTCAGAAGAACTTGTGTCAGGAATTTTTGAAGCGAATGGAGGGCAAAGGCAAGCTTGGTTATGGAGTTGACGGAGGTAGAGAGGGCTCTCTTCAAAATCAGCACCCCTCGGTTTGTGTCTATTCACCGATCCATTTTTTTCCCAATCCTGATCTTATTTTCCGGGTTATGTTGTAATCTGATAAATAGTTCCCGCAACTTTTTTTGTGACCTGTATTTGCTTTATTTACATTTTCATGTGGTATCGGGAACATGTCTGCAGTTCAAAGTCGAAAGAATCGCGGTTCCCATGGTATTTTCTTTCCTGCTGCGGATTTTATTAGTTCTCTACAGGAAGACGAAGCATGTCCACCTGAAGCTTTTCTTTGTTTTGCGTCCTATAGGATTTTATTAGTTTTCCATAGGAAGACAGATCATGTAGTTTATATCAAGTAAACAATAAAAACATAATCCATGGGTATTACAGAGTTGGCACCACACATCAGACAATATGCTAAATTTCAGAAGGCGTTCCAAGGGGACGAGATTCTAAGGGTTCCCCACACCGAAGCTCCTGCGGCAATTAAGCGCTTAAGCTGGCTTCTGCACAACCCAAAGCTGAAGTAAGGGTCTTTTGCATTTAGCAGGCTTAAGTGAGCACAAAACGACCTGACAAAGGGGCCTGCAGTAGCTGGCAGAAATATGCACGGTAATGGAGATGATCCTCTATTATGGATTAACAGATGATCCCCCAACAACCCTGACGAATTTTTAGGGTCAGCTTATGGGTAAGATAGGGGAGGGCCCGCAAATGACTGGGCCGTAGCTCGGTGAGTGACGAGGATCAGTACTATCCTAGACAATTGTCTTTAGGGTATAATTGTAAAGCTGATTCTCATCAGTTTCCCGTTTAGATGAAAATATATAAGTAACTTAGTATAGAGGTAATAGTTTGTTGCATGTTTAAATGGACGGGTTGCATTTTTAACCGACCTTTAAATCGCCAAGGGCAACATAGCCACAAAGAGGTCAGGCCCTATGTTCAAAATATTCAGATAGAACTGGGAGCCTCTACGAGTAGCTGTGACAAACAAAAATAAGCCAAAATTAGGCATCATGTATAACCCAACTCAACATAGTGAGCCCAACTTCGTAACAATTACATGAGTATGCTGGTATCTACTTAATTACTAAGTAGAATTTAAAATCTCCTGCGGACATGGTTTATTTCCCCAAATTTTCCAAGATTGATGTGCACGCCGAGAATATTGGCAGTCCTATAAATTAAGCTAGGATTACCAAGTCTCCATGCACTGGGATGCTGAGGTCCTAGATCGTGCAGTCAAGTCATCCATGACTACAACCTAAGATCAAAACCACCAGCCAAAATTTCCAAAGATGGTGTCAGTTCTCTCTGTGTACTATTTTTTCTCCTTTTAGTGTACTCGTAACATATCTGTTTCTTCAGAATCAAACAAATAATCGTCGTCATCGTGCTTTTTTGTTAGTGGTGGAATTTTGTAGCTTTTTATAGGTATATATTGAGCTATGAGTCAGGATTTTATATTTCTTCAGTTCCTACAAGATCTATAAACTTTAGTCAAACATTTATTGTGAGAGTACGGATTAGGGCTCATGTGATCCCTTTATTTTTAAAATTCAATAATAATATTTCAACTTTCAAAAAAATCTGAAAGAAATTATTGATGTAGTCAATGATGTACCATACAAACGTGCAAAACCTCAATTTGAAATTCTTTGTATTATAAACTACACAAAATTTTAAAAAGGTACAGATCTAAGTATAGTGAACAGTGCAGATTTCCAAGCTTCAAAATTTATCAGATTTTGTCATTTTTGTGTATACCAAAATTTCAAGATTAGTGATACGGTTGCATGCTTGTAGGATCCATCATTTACTACATAAAAAATCATATTTTTTAAAAACTTGTAAATATGATTTTAATTTTTTTTGTAAATAAAGGGATCACTGAAACTCGGGAGCCAAAGACATGTTTCCTTATTGTGAGGATTAGTACTAATATAGGTCTAAACATGGCAACCAGTGCAAGACAAGTGTGTCATTGGGATGGACGGGCATAAGTGGGCCTATATGGCCTAGAAGTGGGCCAAAATTTGTGAGATTTTTTTAGGGTAAGTTTGTCATATTATTTATTCACTTTTTATTCTCTTCAATACTATAGATTCAGTCTTCTGCAACCAAAGTGGAATCGCCAACAGAAGATATAAGGGAACGAATTTTCTATAAAGAAAAGATCATGCCAAAATCAAAAGAAGGTAAATTTTTGACTGAATTCAGACCAAAGGTTAAGCTTCCCATATGTCACTTAGTTCATGTTCCTACATCAATTTTGTCAGTGAAAGAAGCATAAACCACAATAATATAATAAGCAATATACGTGAAATCCACTTTGGCTCCGGGGTGCATATGTACTCGGTATTTAAAAAGCACATTTTAAAATGTCGAAAAATTTCGAAATAATAATTTCGCGGATACATCTTCACATTCTATGTGTTCCCAAAGTCGTTTCACGAAAACTAACATTTTTTGTGGCCTGTGTAAAAGACAAAAAAATGTCTCGTGAAAAGCTTTATTTCAGTACCAAATTTTGTCTTTTTACATAGGCAACAAAAAATGTCGGTTTTCGGTGAAACGACTCCGTGAACATATAGTTGTCAAGATCTAAGTTCGAACATTTTTTGTATTTTTTTTGACATTTCATGGTTAATATGTAGCATGTACTTTGTACAAATTAATAAGTAACTGACACCACCTTTTGTAGATGTTCAGCTAGAGCACTGAAGTGCATCAGCTTCCCTCACATTCACAAGATAGTACGTTCCAGATCCGATGCCTGTAACAAATGAGAAAACATAGAGAATAATAGATTTGCATCGCACACAAGAAAAGCCACGGGTCGCATCTTTGATTAAATCACAATGCTAAGATTATTGGTGATTTACCCTTTTATGTAAGTAACAACAATAAATAATAGCAAAGGAACGGTTCCCTTTCCATGCTTATCAATAGTAAGGATGGCGACATTATGAATAAACCATGAACATCCATATTAGGATCAGCCAGTAAGTTTACTGTCAAAGGCATTAAAAGTTGGAAAACTTGAGGCATAAAAGTTAATATCGACATAAATTATTACTATGACAGAGAATAAGATGCTAAGGCCTGAGATATGTGAACATGATCATCTTTAGAACCCAAAACATCTACAACCGAGTGGGTTTCTAATGTAATACCCTGCCTTCAAGGCCAGTGCATATCTCTAAATTTGACTCGAGAACAAAGATCAAGAGTCTCTAGTGTGCAATGTAGAAACAGGCGGAAAGTGTTTCCTGCCATGATTTCCACACCGATAAATTAGTCACATAGCAAATACTGGTGCATGTGCCCTTTGACTATTTTCAGTTAAAAAAACACAAAATATAATTCTTGATATTTACTGAGAACATTTTTTCCCGATCCATATGGTCAGAGAAAATAAAAAATATACTCACTGTATGTTTGACAGTTTCAGGTGATCATGAATCCTTGATATATTCAAAAGAAATAATTAAATAAATTGAAAGCATCCAGTCTCTATATGCAAGTAAGTTGCTATATGTAGAATCTCATACTTGTAAGGCAAACTTACCCTTATAATATGTAGTTAAAGTTAAATACCCCCCTTACCTCCTAGGAGTTTAAGTTAAATACCCGTCTTACCTCCTAGGAGTTTAAGTTAAATACCCATCTTACCTCCTAGGAGTAAGTCGCATGCTGAAAATGCTCTACAAATTAACTAATCATCTTGAATTGTTTAAACTTTCCTTCATGTTTGCAGTTATATGCATAGCAATCTGTCAATAACCTTGTGTGCATGTGAATGATTAGAAGCTGCTTTTACTCTTTTCCAGGATCATCAAGGGAATATGAATTTGATACAGAACACAGACAGGCCTCTGAAAGATTTAGCATCTGCAGGCCTGTAAAACCGACTTTACCAGATAGAACACCTCACAGAGGCTCTTTGCAACTTGAGGACAATGGAGTGAAATACTATAGCCTTTCTAGAAGGTTACGGAACCAGAAACAACAAAAACTGGATATTGCAACTACCCATGTTCATTCAACTTGCTCAGGACACTCGACAGCAAAATTGAACAACAGCAAACTTATGAACCCTAAGAAGCACGGAAAACGTTCAGCCCGCACTAGGGGAACAAATTCAACACGGTGGGCTGGAGTTCGTGTGACTGATACTGCTGCTGCCTATTCTCTACTGCAGACTGCTCTTCCTCCCCATAAAGGCAAAGCAAATAATGTAAAGTTTCAGCCCACAGTATTCTCAAGTCTGAATCTACGCACTGGGGCTAAAGATTTTGATCTTTCAAGTGCAAAATCTGCTTTGGCATCTGTATATGGAGAGTCTAAACGAGACTTGAGCATCGAGTTTGCTGTCAAGCTCCTAATGGATGAAATTAGGCTGCCAAAGGAAGCTGCAGAAGTTGAAAAATTCTTCAACCGGAAGATGAACAGTGAGAAAAGACACAACACCAGGACCTTCCGAGACTCGGTAAAGCTGCAAACCTCTTAATTATAAGAAACAGAAACTGAGAAACATCTGCTCAATGGGAGAAACCTGATAAGATGTAATTAACATCTAGTAGTATGAGTCAGTTAGTGCCTTAGTAGGTGAATTGTTGTTTGTTGTTTACAGCAAAGTTAGTCTGTCTACTTGTATCTTGTTGATGCCAAGCAGAGAGCAGCTGAAACATGCCCGGTTAGCACATGCATTGGCACCCCCAGCTTTTCAATATATTTTTCCGAATAGAAGCTACAATTCTACTGCATTGGAATCAGTGGCGGAGCTACACGATCTCGAACCAGGGTGCACAGGGGGTGCCACAGCAGATAAAAATCATATTTAGGGGGTGCATATATGGTGAAAAAATGCTAGTTTGCAAAGGGAAAAAAATTCTACCCGGTGTCCTGTGCACCCGGCTAGCTCTTAGTGGATCCGCCACTGATTGGAATGAATAATGTGCTACTTCATATATAATCATCAACTGAAGAGTTTTAAATGAATAAAACAGAAGAACAAAAAAATAAAAAAGAATTAAGGCTGGTTACATTCAATGTGTTTCAGTAGCATTTGTAAGGGCTCGTTAGAGAGCTACTTACCGAACAATACTTGTCCATACGATTGCACTTTCCCGTTTTAGCCCTAACCTTATAATCTTCAAGGGACCTCTATGGTAACACATGAGTAACTTTATACTCTTCAGGAGTCCTCTATGACAACATCAGTCATTCAGTTATCCACATAGCTGCTAAGCCGATTATCTCAAATATATATTTAGTTGCATTCGTGTCCATCATTTAAGATCATTTGGTCGTTAGTTGCCTATGAACCACTCTTGTTGTTCAGATTTGTAGCATTACTTGCCATGTTGCACTGGAACACGGAGTAGTGGAGAAAAGATAATCAGCCAGAGTGCAAATCAGTACTGGATTGATAAAAACAAATGGACTCAGAAGTCACAGGCAGAATGTTGGTCTTATTTCCCACTAGAAATGGGCAACGCAAGCATGAAAGCGCCAAACTCTAAAACAACAGAGTAGAGGTAGAACAAGGGAATCCACCTAATTTTAAAAAACGAACTACTGAGTCATATCATCGAACACCTGGCGGGCCCGAACCACCGGGCCGTGGGCTGCCATGCCACGACGACCTTCCCCTCACTCGGCGGCATGCCCAACGCAGACTTCCTTGAGCCGCCCTGCCGCCTCAGCCTCGATGGAGTACTGCAAGCCACGCGTTAGGAACAGTGAGAAACCAGCTTAGGTCGAACGATTCCCATGAGCCGCGAATGGGCAGCACGATGAACAGAGAGAGCGCTGCGTGCGCGTTGACGTGACGGTACCTTGGAGAGGACCCAAGCGGAGTGGTCATGCGCGCGGCGGAGGAGGACGGCGAGGTCGTCGTCGGCGGAGAGGTGGCGGTAGTTGACGAAGTTCTCGCGGGCGTACTTGGCGTAGTAGGACCGCGTGTCGGCGGGCAGCCGCCGCACTAGGCGCAGCACCTCCCGGTACGCACGCAGCCCGGCGTTCGCCATCGACTCCGATCCGGTCGAGCAAGGCGAACGACGCAACTCTACCTTACTAGACTACCAATTCTCGCGCTCTGCAGCACGCGCAGCTGGAGTGCAACGTTACAGATTTGTTTCGAAGCGCTAGAGTGAGGGGAAGGACCCCCATGGTCCCGAAGGACGAAGATGTATTTACTCAAAGCGGTGGCATTATATTTTGCAAAGAGGACCTCTAAGGAAAAGGAAATAATATCCTGATCCTCGCATTTAGCACACAAGATCCCAAACTAAAAAAAATTGTAATTGGGTCCTTGATCACCGGCGATGCGACGAAGCTTTAGAGCATGGCCATCCCCTCCGGCACCAGGAATGAAACCACTTGGTTCGGACTAGATGGAGCACATCATGGTAAAGAATGGCCTCTTTTCTGGCACTCTAACATGGAGGTTGAAGAAGAACTAACTTCGGAGAGATGCTCGGAGTAGCCATCCTTCGGCTATCGTGGTCGACGGCACCTCCCATGTTTGATTCTATCGCTTCTAAATATGCTTTTTTTTTAGATTTAAATATGCTATTTGTAATAATGCTATCATGAGCAGGACTCTGTTTTTGTTCCTACCGGGCAAGGAGAGGATCGAAAATGTTTTCAGTTGGTTTCTTGGTAGTGTTCTTTCCCTAAAGGCCATCAAACGAGGTCCACCTACAGACACGCCAAGAAGGATTAGGTTTATCGTTTTTGAAGTCACCCATATAAAGGATTCTTGTTTTCCAGGGTGAAACCCAAATATCGAGTTTCTGAGGCAGCAGTCCAAAAACCTCTATGCTTGCGATTTCTTTATCTAAGTTGTTTACCGTGCGTGGAGTTGATCACAACGTGGGAATTTATCCAGAGTTTATGGCAATTTTGGTTTGCCATGAAAATTTGGGTCTAAAAACCCCTAGGATCATACGTGGATCCACATCAGCAAGAACCGCCGGATATGCGGGAGGTGACGCTCCACCAAGCTTATTGAAGAAATCCTCAACAGATTCGGTCCACTCCCGTGGCTTACACCATGGAGGAAGGAGGAAGATCAAAGGACACCGACAACTCCCTGATGCAGGCAGAGATTTTAATTATATTTGTTAACACATGCAATGCACATACATGATTACTAGTTTTGGAAAAATTCTCACTCCACCTAGTGCCTCTACCTAATTTTATAAGACCTAGTCTACAAATTCACCCCCGTGGACCAACTCTAGCAATCGACACGTGGCATGCGTGACAGTTTAGGTCTAAAAATAGACAACCAGATTTTGTAATTTTTCTCTCTCCTAGACACGTGTCAATTGCTAGAGTTGGTCCACGGGGGTAAATTTGTAGACCGGGTCTCGTAAAATTATTTTCCGATCGGGACGCC
This sequence comes from Poa pratensis, assembly GCA_947311845.1. Lineage (NCBI taxonomy): Eukaryota > Viridiplantae > Streptophyta > Magnoliopsida > Poales > Poaceae > Poa > Poa pratensis. The sequence continues at coordinate 2,817,853 of CAMZMU010000098.1, forward strand.
TCCAAAAATCACGGTTCAGGACCACGCCGAGGAAAATAAGATAATATACATGATCAAATATCGACTAGTCAAAATCCTAGAGAAGTCAACCTTCCATCCAAAGCAATAAAATTGTGACGTGAAATATTACTTTACGACTATAGGGGGAGTTTTTTTTTATGTAAGTCATGTGCAAATGATACGATGAAGTAGTATTTGAGAAGGGCGGATGAACCCAGACACATCAAGTCAAATGGGGTCACCAGAAAAGAAAATTCAGTTTGGTGAATTGCATCCTTTCCAGCTATTTAAGATTTCGGCTGAAGTCAGGGAGATCAATGACTTTGACTCTTGATATGTTGCTTGCTTCCTCCCTCTCTTTCGATGTGTTGTATCCCCAGTTCACTGAAAAAATGGCGTCCGAAACATTCAGCTAGATGAACCAGTCTAACAACTATGCATCACACAGGTTGAATAATTACTAGAGACATGACTTACCTAGGTAGAGGTTCCATTGTTCAAGTGTCGGCTCTTTGATCACGTTCTTCAAAGTTGCAAGGCGGTCCTCAACAAAACTGGTAAGATGGAACATATAGAAAAAAAACTTTCAAATTTATGTTCTATTACTTTACTTTGACAGTTCAACGTTACACTAAAAAGAAAAGGATGACCACTTCAGGAAACTATCATTTTTTGTGTACGATGATAATATACTCTACAAACTTTAGATATTTCATACTACTCCTAAATATCTTACTCTAGAACATTCCTAATTCTAGAGTTCTCCTACATACCCTGAATACTTCATGATTAAGCTAGAAACTTCTTCTTGCATATACATATGACAAGATTAGTTCTAACAATCTCCCCCTTAATCTTGTCATATCCGTTGCCGTCGCCGGAGTTGTTGCAGCTCACGTCATCGTCGTCGTCGTGGCCGCCACCACGACCACCACCAAGCTTGACGTGGACTCCATCTTCTTCCTTGGCGACAAACGCCAAGCTCCGACGACACACACCGCAGCTTCTCTTTTCGGCGCACTGACGCCTTTCTTCCACCCGAGCTCAACCTCGTGGTGCTTCAACGGAGTTACAGGGGGTGGAGATATATAGCCGTGGCTCGCACATACGTCACCACGACCGCGACCACGACGCGCACTCACGCGTCAACGCACCCACTACGCCACGATCGGCACGCCCTCAGCTCACGCACATACCGCGCACTGACGCAGGCAACGCGGCCATCTCGAGCAGCTCGATCTGGTACTCCCCCTAACTCGCTCGTCGCCACGCTCCACACGCCCCAGCTCGTGACCGTGACCGCGCGCTGACGCGATCAACACGGCCGGCCCTGCGTGCCCAGGACGCGGTCTTCTTCCTCGCCGGTGACACACGGAACAACCGGAACGCACACACACGCCGGTCGCCACCGTGCTCACGCTGGTCACCGCTTCCATGGCCGTCGCATGGCGCCGCTACGGCCTCCGTGGCCGCGCAGCACCTCCACGCCGCCGCCATGCCGCGCCACCGCGGCTCCTGCGCCCCAATGCGCCCCAACACAGGACCTCCGCGGCCTTCTCGCCGCGCCGCCGTGGCCGCTGCGCCACAACGCAGCGCCTCCGCAGCCTCTGTCCGCCGCGCACCACGGCCCCGAACCTTGTCGCTCTGATACCAATTGTTGGAGCTAAATCATTTAGCTCCCTTCTAATAAGGTTGTGCTTCACACACACTAACACATACGCATATATGACAGACACATATATGCTCTATATTTTCATATATATGCTTGAGGCTACATCTTGGCTTACAATCTTTCCTTCTTTTGTTACGTGGGAGGGGTGGTACCCCTATTTATACTTGTACATGACCCTTAAGATTGCTGTCATGTGGCACAATCCAAACCCTACACCATACTTCTAGAATACTCTACAAACTTTAGATATTTCATACTACTCCTAAATATCTTACTCTAGAACATTCCTAATTCTAGAGTTTTCCTACATACCCTGAATACTTCATGATTAAGCTAGAAACTTCTTCTTGCATATACACATGACAAGATTAGTTCTAACAGACATCTGGTAAATGTAAATAACTCATTTAAGTGACATGCATAATGTTTTGATAGCTAAGACAAGAGGCTCGAGAGCCTAGCTTTGAATTAACGAAGCCACATACGGCAGTGTTTACACCAACAAACAGAAACAGGCACAAAGAAAACGAGTCGCAGCTCAAGCAACTACACAAGACAAGGCTCATGCCACAACGACCAGCACCAGGAGAAACACGAAGAAGCCCCTACCCCTACTGCCTTCCATTGTGCGCATTGCGCATCGAGACCCGAAGCTCTTGGAAGAGTCGCTCAGGAGCAGACTAGGACGATGAAAGCCGCCTGCTTCTGGACAAGCTCACCAATCCGCCAAGCACACCGATGAAGGAACAACCAACGCCGCCGGGAAAATCCGGGCAATGGTGCCACCCTTGCACACGCTACCTCTGGAAGGGACCCCTATCCATTGCCCAGGTTCGAGGGCGCCGAACCGCTGACAAGTAGCGAGGCAAGGAAACGCCGCCGCCACCAGAAACTACCTGCAAACCGCGAGCCGAAGAACCTTTTCCGGAGCCACGACAAAAGGATCGTCTTGCGCCGCTGCGAGATCGAAGACCACCTCACCTTGCTTTGGAGCACCTTGTCCCAAGACTGTGTCTCCAAGAAGCCCGCGACGCCGAGGCGCCGCCACAGCCCGGTCCAGAGGACCTAGGGTTTTCACCCGGGACAAAGGTGGGGCAGAGATCACCATGACGCCTCTAAGGAGGTCAAACGGCGCCCGTAGGCGTCGCCGTCGTGGGGGATAGCACCGCCATCCCGAGCTTTCGCTCGACCTACAGCACCCGCAGCTTCGAAAGCTGCTACCTTCGGCCGGTGTAGAGGCAGCAAGAGGCTGACCTCCCAGATCCGGCGTGGGAACGAGAAGAGGGGAGGAAGGCCGCAGCCTCTAGATCTGGCGGCCGGCCGACCCAGCCGTCACCCGCCGTTCACCTCCCGCCCAAGCGGCCGAGGAGAACAGCCAACACGACGTGCGCCGCCCGCCGCCGAGCCGACGCCGCCTCCACTTTCCAGAGCCGCGGCCCCGGCGTCCGAGCCCCCAAGCCAGAGGCGCTGCCGGGCGAGAGCCTTGCCGCCGCCGTCATGGTTGGGCGCGCGGCTTTCCGGCGTCCTTCTCCGGCGGCGGCGAGGGTGGGGGAGCGGGAGGGGTGGCGGCGGCTAGGGTTGGGGGCCCCGGGTCGCCCTCGGGAGAGAGCGACGCGAGGGGAGGGGGGGATGAGGGAGAGTTTTTAATGTTTTGATAGCTCATCCATTCAAGTGCAAACAAACAGAAAATAATTCTATTTAAATAGGAAACAGAAAATATTTTAAATTGTTCAACCTGATTGATGAGGGAGGCAGCGAACTACTTCATGAGAGATTGGTATATTATTTAAGCATGTAATAGTAGGGACTTCAAGCCTTGATGCTGCGGCATTTGCTGCAGTTGCTGGAGAACTTTTACCTTTGGACTGAAGCAAGAGGTAGAGATTCAGAAATAAACTTCTTAATAGGTGCAGAGAAGAAAACAAGTGCTGTACCAACCCAGTGCCAAGGCCATATATCCTTTCAGACGGAATCTCTATTCCAGCCAACTTTTTCAGTAGTGCTTTAGCAAATCTGCCCTGAAATGGCAATCAAAAGTTGATTAAGTAGTGTCAGCTTCCTCTGCTGCGTGCACACAACAGGCAACCCTGGAATACATATGAAATGAGTAGACACGGGAGCCATAATTCGATTATTTCCCTCGTAAGTTATTGACTGAAATAATGAAATATTTATGCCTGAATACAGTAGTTAGCATCATCTGTAGTTTGTCTGCCGGTATCTCGACATTGCAGGAAAGCTGACACCGATTAATTTACATTTTAAATAGTCATGAAACCTATCGCTCCGTTACATAGGTCAATATCCCAGTACATTGGCATACTAGGAGGCCGAATATTCTAGTACAAGGGATCAACATAGTAACCCCATATCAATATGATGTTTGCCATTGAACCTTCGTCCAATTGGAGCTGTGAATTGACGTCATCAGTGAGAAAGTGAGCCTACTTCACTTGGTTGAGTTCTCAGTGAATTTGCGTTCCTATGTTAGTCCAGCTAAAAAATATGTACATACTCATGATTTCACTAGAACCTATGATATATCACCCAACATCCGATATCAAATAAACCGAAGTGAATCTAATAAGAACCGCAATCTAGAATATTGACTGTTAATGAACATTTACTCAGAAAAGACAAGTACACGCTTGACACAGAAGATAAAAATAAGAGTATAAAGTTAGTGGGCAGATGTACAAGTGAGGTACCTGTTTTGTAGTGACTATGTAAATTTCCGAGCTTGAAAATTTCAATGCATCAGCTGTTCCGGGATAAAATCTGCAGTTTTGCATAATTCTTGTTCAAAATGTGCAGTGTGATGTGGCCAGCGCCTTGCTCTCTCAAAATAGGTAACACACCGACTGGACCTCCTTATCCTCTCTTGTTCTCATATATTTTGATTCATTATTTTCCCAACATACTGAACAGCATTCTGCACAACTCTCGGTAAACTTTTCCCTGTCTTTAGCGCATGTTGATATGCTAGTTTTCCAATATCTGATATTATGTTCCTTTTCCGAAACAAAGCAAACAATTCTGTGCAACTCTTAACAAAATGAACAAACATTTTCTTTTATTATTGGAATAAAACATGAGTAAGATCTACTATATTTGTAAAAAACAAAAATAGGGTTGGAGGGGATAAAGGCGGGTCTAAATAATATAGCCTACTCATTTAGATTCCACAAGATATCTGGTACTGCTTTCCTAAGCCATCTTTGTATGCTCATCGGTGAAAACTAAGATAAAAGCGTATACTACATCAATGTGGTTAGATCCTGGAAGTGTGTCCAGAAAGTTTTGCTTGTTCCTCTCAATTTACAACAGCCTCTTATAGCTCTAGATACAACTGGTTCTCTAAGTCAAGTGTGCCTTCCAAGTTCCAACACTTCAAGTCAGAGAGTGTTAGGTTAAATATATCTAGTTTTGTGCAACTGTATTGGAAAAAACATACACCAATTATTTCGTACACAAGTCACCTGTTAGCGCCTATCCAGCCTGGCAAATCATTTTCAATCCATTCATCCCTTATGAGGCCAAATAGATCAACTAGAGAGTCCCTATCTTCACTCCATTCAGACATGATGGTCGGCTTCAGTTTTAACCAGTTCTCCAATATTTCTTGGACACTAAGCCCATCTGAAACCTTGCACATATAACCTAGATATAAACATGATCAAGCTAGAACCGTATGTACCACCAAGAAAATTGCATGGATTCAATCAATAGCCGACTAGCGACATGTTATCAATCCTCTACAAATGGACTGGGGTATTAAGAAAAACTTACTGATGAATGTCGAGCAGAGGGTACCAGGATCTCAACAAGCAACCTAACAAGCAAGAGATTCTCATATCCTGTTTCCACCACCGGACGAAGCTGCAACAGTGGAAAATATTCTAAAGCGGTATTGACGTGTCGTCGATAACTTATGAAGACGAATCTTATGGTCGTTATGAAACTATGTTGCATGACAATGAACATATATATTCCATTGCACCAATATTTTGAAAAAACACCACATCTAGCAATTTTACAATTGCTCGCACGTAATTAGCATGTTGGGTACTAGGTAATTGACATGAATGTGTGAACACTGAAATCCATAGGTAAGAGGTTGAAAAGCGACAGCTAGAAGGAGCATTCGTGCTAGAAGGAGGTGTTTGACTGGAATCCATATTTGATTGTTTAATGAAACGTAAATAAATATAGTTGCTTTTAGGATAAAAGTAGCTGTTTGACTAAACAATTCAGTTTACATATATGGTAAAAAAAAGTAGAAATATTATTGGAAGGTCACCAAAGACTGCACCAAAAAGGTACCACCCGGACAAACAAAAATAAGCTCAAACTGCAAGGGCCATTGGGCAAGACGAAGAAAAGGTACTTTTTCATGGTATTTATTGCAGGCTTAAAGATATGGACATCATATGCCCATCAATCAGCCAAGGTGTCAGATTCCTTACTAAGAGATGATGCTAACCCAAAGGCAAGAACGACAGCCATACTAGCCGAAATGTCGGGATTGTTTTGCCTAGGGCCCATGGATAACGCTGCCTTAAACATGGTCTTAGATGCCCCAGCCATATCAAAAAACTATCGCACGCTTGATATACTAATTTAGATGCGAACTGCAAAGATGATTTTGGGTGTGTGGGAACCACATGGGCTTACAGTGTGCATTTGTTCCACGATCCACCCTTCCATGGTGGCGTCGACATGCTCAAACACCCAAGGCCATCGGACCTTTGCAGCCTGACAAACGAAAGCAAAACATCAAACACAAAGTTAAATATTAGTGCAAACCAACACTAAAAGACACAAATAAGAATAGAACAAGTCGACCAACTAGCCATTGTCCACAGTACCAATGACACAAGCGTCAGCCTTAACGAACTTCATTCCAAAAGAGACAAAACTAGTAAGAGATAAGTTCGTGTGCTACAAGCTTTTGTGGAGCTACCGGCAACCATGGCTTTGGCTGCTATCGTGCTCTCAATGCATGGCCGGAAGTTTTCACTAGAGAGTACGTGGTTTGGCACAAGTAACATGTAAAATGCTACAAAGTTTAACTGCAAATTGCATCCACAGATTGAGAACAAAAAATATAGTCAAATCCAGTCATGAATAGTAACCAAATATATTATTCACAGCTGAATTTGCAATTAGTACTATCCACAACTGGATTTTTTTTTCTTTCGTAAACTGAATTCGGAGTTGAAAACTTTACATCTTGATAGATACTTCTTCTACCAATCCACTCAGCTTTAAAAAAAAATCTAGGGCCCGATTTCTGCCTCACAGGTGACCATGGCGTATTGGCGTTTACCCATGGGGATGGGGGCGCTATTTGCAGAACGCAGGCACGGGTTGTAGGCGCTGGGCTACGGCATACGGTGAGCGGCAGACTGACTGGTCATGTAACTTATTTGTAAAACTAACTGAATCGAGTTTTTGGAAGCGACCAGGGCTCAGTGATTTCGTGTCCTTCTTTCTCCTTACCAGACACTAGAAGAGGTCTGTGATTCGATGCTTAGCTTGCTCGTGAAACTTGGTTTGCACGGATCCAGTTCGTTTGGAGATAGCCAGAAGAACAACGGACAGAAGCAAAGCAAGAAGGGGAAAGGAGGAGACCTTAACGGCGGAGAGGGAGCTCTCGCCACAGCTGTCGCAGAGGACGCCGTCAAAGTCGAGCGCGTAGAGGTGGCCGCCCATCGCGCAGCGCGCCAGCCGGTCTCCGCTCCTCGGCACGAGCAAATGGGATGGAGTTCACCGATGTTTGTTTTGGATCAGGGAAACTGACAAGGCGATCTCTCCGCTCCGCACAATGTCCTCTCCGATGCTAGCCGTCAGCCGGCTGATCTGAGGGAGTTAAGGCCACCACTCCCACCGTCCGATTAAGGTAAAACGTGAGATCTAGACCGTCTGTCCATGGCACGCAGTGCCCTATCTGAGTAGCCATATGCTGATATGCCCATATCACGTTATTTCATTCGATGGCTAGTGTTCGTCGCATAATGTGTTCTGCAAATTTCTCGACATGTGTATATAAGTCAGCATTTTATTCTTAATGTTATAAGCTTATTGTAGATGGACGAAGAGAAATGAGAGGAAAACGCATGTTTCATGAAATGAGTTTGAGTTCTAAAACTACTTATGTGTTCAGATTGATCTCGTAGATGTTTGGATATAATCTATGCTAGTGTACTGACTAAAAAACATAAAAATGTCTCTTATTTCGATAGAAAGTTGGAAAGGAATCTCAATGAAGAGCTATCTCAGTTTGCTAGGTAATGTTTCATTATTATTTTGTGGGGAATGTCATGTGTTTGGGTTGGCACTTGGCATCAAGTAATCTAAATTTTATTAATTGCACGCATTAATGATGTAGAGAGCCAGAGTACTCGCTCTGGTCCGGTGTATTGGTCTTGCACCCGGTGTATAAGTGTTGCGTGTTTCCATAGGTCATCAATTTTACCAACCTAATACGAGTTATATGTTATAAAAAATATACCATTTGAGACGTTAGGTGTTATATTTTCTCATGATATATTTTCTGTGTTATACTCGTACAACTCATATTACATTGGTCGGTCACATTGATGATTTAGGGACACACGCAACGGAAAGTCGTTTATGCTCCCGAGCTCCAGTGATCCGTCCATTTTAAAAAATTAAAAAACATATTTAAAAGTTTCCAAAAAAATATGAACAAAATCATGCATGTTCCTACTGATTACCTATATATATTAAGATCAACTAGATTCACGGCCTCTCAGCGATTGACTGTAGCTAGGAACAGTAAATCGCGTTACTGTGCCTCGCTCCAGTAACTGCACGCTTCCGCGCCATCGATCGCGGATCCAATGGTCCACCCACCATGCGCGCGGACTGTTTGCAAAAACAGACTCGCAAAGCGAAAATTGCCGCGCATTCCAGCTTTTACCGCTGCGGGGGATCTAACTGTGATTTCAGAAAAGCCCAAGGACTTTCCTGCAAAACCGTCATCAAATCCCCCCCCCCCTTCCTCTCTCTCTCCCGCGCGACCGCGGCGTTGCCACCGCCGCCGACGCGCGACGCCGCCGTTGCGCACCTCTCCGCTCGAATCGGACACCATGGCGAGCTTCTCCGTCGCGTCCTGTACCTCCTCCCCGAGTAACGCCTCCTGGGATAGCCGGAATCGCCGCCGACGTCTCCTTCTTCGTCGCCTCCGGCCGACGGTTCCCACCGTCGATCCCGACGATTCCGGCGACCATTTGGCCACAGCTCCGCCACCATCCGAGACGTCGTACGCCGGCGCGTTAGATGCGCGTACGCGCGTTGCCCCGCTCGCCCTCTTTCTACCCCAGCGTGCTCGACATGGCCGCAGCGCCATTGCTGGCGTCATTTGATGACGTCAGCACTGGCCCACTGTCAGATTCTTCTCCATTTAACAAATAATATTTGCAAAAAAAAAAAACTGGCATGTGGACCCCACATTCGAAATTATTACAATTACAAAATATTCTCAAATCTATAAAATCCATATATTCTGAACTGCAACTCCAAATATTGCAAACAAAATATGAAAATTTGCAAATAGATACAACTTTCCGAAATAGTTCTTTCTCAAAAACAAAAAACAAATAAAATAAAATACATACAACCGACCATAAAAAAATATAAAATTCATATCTTCTTAGCTACATTTCAAAATATACAAAAACAAGGGGACACAAAAAACTCAATCTTTCCAACACGTTCCAAATATACAAAAAACTGTTCAAGTTCCACCATGTGGGGCCACCCTATTTAACCAAATATATTAAAACAAAAAACAACAAAACGTTGACAATTCATGACATACGAACAAATTCAAAACTTGAAATTCCAAATTTTCAAATGCCTTTCAAACCTTACCATCTAGAAAACGTAAAGAAGAAATCACATACAAATAACTTCTCACTATTAACAATTTTAAAAATTCCAACTACTTGCAAATGTAAATTTTTTAAAAAAATTCCAATACATTTACATCTAAGCAGCTTTTGACTACGAGCATTTTCAAGTTTAACTTTTTTACGCCACGAAATTTACAAATGTGACATATATATCAACATACATACGGAAACAATGCTCACTACTTATGCCATCAATTTGCTAAATATTTGCAACTACGATAAAAATATATCAAAGTCCTTACAAAAAATACATGCAACACACTTGAAAATTTCAACTAAAAAATTAGAGATACTCCAAACTATATATATATATATCTCACATATTACCTCCCAAATTGCATTCCCCCTAATTATAGAGTTCAAACAAATGTTTATGGTATATTTCACGCATATCCAAACACTCCAAGTTTCTAAATATCTGGAAATACTCGATATAACAAAATGCTTATTTTATGATAAAATATATCATAACTCACACAAAAAAATACAAAAAAAAGTACATACAACATATTTGAAAAATTCAATTTGCTAAAAAAAATAGAGATGCTCTAGAATCTATATATCTCACATATATTATCTCCCATATTGCATTTTTCCTAAATATGGAGTTCAAGTAAATATTTATGTCACTTCACCACTCCAATTTGAAGAATGTTAGTACAAGATCCAAATGAATTCCCTCTAATTGTGGATTGCCTTTAACAAATGCTCACGTACTATGCATCCTCCAATTATGAAACTCAAACAAATATTTCGACAAAATACAAACATATAAAGCCATTCCAACTTCCTAAGCATTTAACAATACTCCAAAATGACAGACATAAATTAAATGTAAATAAAAAAATAACATCTCAAATTGCTAGACATTTGAAGATACTCCACACGACAAATTCCAACGAATTTCAACATTTCGAATCCCAATGATTACAAAATTAATTAACAACCATACCTAAACATGCAAATAAGCTTCAGGCTCAAACAAAAATCTTCAAATTTAACGAATTCCCATAATTTTCACAAAAAATTAAACTAAAAAAAACATGTTTAAACATACCAATTTGATATATACTTCAATGAAAAAACAAATGCACTCCCCCCGCTTATATGAAGTCAAATTTATTAAAATATTCAAATCACACATTCCCTCTAATTACAGACTTAAATTGAACATTCCAATTTGATAATTATTTGGATACAATCTAAATTAATTTATTCCAAATACATAATTAAATTCAACAAATGTGTATTTCCACCACTATAGACTAGATTAATGTAAGAATATAATTTTAACATTGTAATTTATTAGGTATTTAGATATAATCCACACAACAAATTTCAGCGAAATTCAATTTTTTTTAAACCTAACAGGTGCAGCGTGCGCCGCACCAAATTTACCTAGTATGTCCTATAATAGTGCAAAATATCAGTGCAAAATACTTTATGATTTGATCTACACAAAAAAGACAAAAGTTGAAAATTTGAAACTTTATATTGTTCACTATACTCAGATCTGCACATTTCTCTTTTTTGTGTAGCTCAAATTGCAAAGTATTTTACATTGAGATTTTTCATGTTTGTAGAAAATATCAGTAGGAACATGCATGATTTATTTTAGAATATTTTGAAACTTTTAAATATGGTTTTTATTTTTCTGAAATGGGCAGGATCACTGGAGCTCGAGAGCACCAAATCTACACTCTGCACGGATTACGTATATAAGAAACCCCGATAGATAAATACGGAATATATTGTGCTGCATGGTACAATTACCTCAACTCTTTGCTAATTTGTCCCTTCCAGCGCAGGGGGAGATTGTATATTCTTCAAATTTTGTGGCTTAACGTGGTTTGAGACGAAAAAGTCAACAATCGAGCCATATATTTTACCGTCCTACCAAATAGTCGCCTATCTCTATTGATTCGTCCCTAATTTAGCACTCGCTAGCAACTGAATTCCTAATGCCTCCCAATCCAACCTATACACCAGAACACCTCGAAGGTTGAATGCTAGCAATCGATAATATGTTGAAGAGTGTGTCACATGCCTCCCTTTATTATGGCACTCACCAGCCTCGGTCGTATCACTACTCTCCATTCGCTGCCATTTATAGGGCTAGAGACGATGGCGTGGAATAGCACGTTCGTTGGGAGAACCCCAAGAGTAAGGTTTGATATAATTTAGCAGCAAATTTCTCTTTATTATGAAACCAAGGTATTCAATCCAGTACGATTTGGAGAAGACTTTAGAGAGGTGTCAACGGCGCTGTTTACGATAATTGACGTGGACCTGCGCACACACGAACAAACTAGTTTGTCCCAACGAAACAGAGAGGTTGTCAATCTCTCCGAGCTTGCTGAACATAAAGGATTAAACGTATGGTGGAAAATATTATGAGAGCAAAAATGATCATCGAGCAAATGACTAGTAAAAGCGATTAGAACGGTTGTAAACAATATAGAAAAATAGGACCGGGGTCCACAGTTTACAAGTGGTGTCTCTCCGAAAGATAAACATGTTGGGTAAACAAATTACAGCGAGGCAATTGACAAACATGGGCGCAACACAATACTATTATGACACAAAGTTCACCATTCCATCTAATATGGGCATTACGATAAAATATATAGACCGTTATCCAACTGCATCTATGACTAATAATCCACCTCGGATCGCTATCCAGCCTGTCACCCGAAAGTATTAAGTTGCAAGCAACAGATAATTGCAATAAGCATGGTGCGTAATGTAAGCAATGTAAACAACATAAAGCAATAAACACCGCTATTTTATCCCTAATAGCAACAGCACATCTCAAGTCTTAATCGTTTCTGTCAACTCGAGCTTAGACAAGAGAAGCATGAACCCACTATCTAGCATAAATACCCTCTCTAAGATACAAGCATTTACTTCGGCCTAAGCATCCACAAGCATCGCAGAGCATGCAAGATCATAAATAAAACATATGATAAACAATCTGAACAATAATGTAGAATTACATAAAGATGATCTTAATCATGTAGGCAGCCCATAAGATCTAAAAAACAGAGCACAAAGGAGAAGAGACAACCATCTAGCTACTGCCATGGACCCGTAGTCCCGTGGTGGATTACTCACGCATCACAACGGAGGCATGCATGGTGGTGTAGATGCCTCCCGTAACGATCTCCCCCTTCGGCAGGGTGCCGGGAAGAGCTTCAGAACCCTCCCGATTTAGGGTTGGCGACGGCGGCGGCCTCGGAACTTTTCTGGTAAATATGATCGGGTATCGAGGGTTTTCGGGACGAAGACAATTTATAGGCGAAAAGGCAACTCAGGGAGACGCCCGAGGGCGCCAGGTGGGCCCCAGGCGCGGTCAACCGTCTGGGGTGATGCGAGTTAGGTCCCGATCTTCACGGATTTAGGGCGGAGGGACGATGAACACGAGACACAAAGCGAGGGGAAAACACGAGGGAGATAAATAGCAAAGCAAACACGGACGAAATCAACCTGTAACAAATCCCCAAGGGTAGCCCCCGATTCTCAATCTCCAGGCCAACCTTACTCTAAGGATTGTTTCTCTTACCGGTCAATCCCACCGGTCCAATCTTGTCACTCAAAGAGGAATGATTGGCAAGTAATCCACTAGAGGGATCTTCTCCACAAGGGGAGGTGATGTAGCCCGACCTAGGGCCATCACCATGTCAAGCATCCCAACTCATTGCAAGTCACCACGGACCTCAAAGGTGAACTCATTCCTCTATGAGAACTCATTTCCCACCCTTGTGGATGGTATGCTACGTCATCTTCTATCTCTTGTTGATACTAGGAGTGTCTCGACGACTACGGATACACGAGAGGATGACCAAGGTGCAAGAGGAATGGAGGACGCCAAGACGGTGGCTTGGAAGAGGAGAAGGAAGAGAGCAAGCAGAGTCAGGGGCGGTACTACCGGCCCCAACGGCGGTACTACCGCCAGCACGACACTACCGCCGCCACTACCGCCAGAACCACCTTCGGGTGCCATGTGCGGCACCGGCAGCGGTACTACCGCCGACGCGGTACTACCGCTCCTACCAGCGGTACTACCGCCGGCGCGGAAGCGACAGCGGCTCAGGCCCGCACCAGCGGTACTACCGCTGGTCCCAGCGGTACTACCGGTGCTGCGGGAACCAGCAGGGAATATTCCCTTGTATCCCTCTCCCACCTACCCCTTTGGTCAACACTATAAATAGGACCGCCTTTGCTCAGATCTAGGATAGACTATGTTTTGAGATTAGAGTAGAGTTGTGCTCCTTCACCTCAAGATGGTCTCCTTTTCCCCTTGTGGAGATGGTTCCTCCCCTTGTGGAGAAGATCCCTCTAGTGGATTCAAGACCTCTACTTGTAGTTTGACTACTTGCCAATCTTTCATCCTCGGGTGACTTTATTGGAGCGGTTTGGTTGACCGTTGGAGAAACAACCATCAAAGATTCCTTCTTGTATCTACTTGCCGATCTCCCACCCTCATGTGGATTCTATTGGGCCGGTTGGACCGACCGGTATGGGAAACGGTCCTTGTATCGTGTGTGTTCTCGTGTTCTTGGTGTTCTTCTTCGTGTTCTTCGTGTTCTTGCGTGTGTTCGTCCACTCCCGCCGTCAATCCGTGAAGATCGGGCCACCCTAGAAGTCCTAACTTCACCATATGGTATCAGAGCATGGTTGCCACGGATTTGACATGTGTTTCCACCCCCAAATCCCCCTAAGTTTCCTTTGATTTTGAGAAATTCGAAAATTTCCACCAAAAATAACCCCAAATTGCTTTTGGATCGATCTGAGATTTGAGTGCGTTTTTGCAAGTTTTGATCCATAGATCTATTGCTATACTAGTTGATCTTGCTTCCTTTGCGTTCACATAGCCTAATTCCATCAATTTCCCCTCCGATTTGAAGTTTTCGTGCAAGTTTTTCCGCCTAAATCGGTCAAAATCGCGTTTCGGGCACGAATCTGCGTCCCAGAGCGGTACTACCGCCCCGAACAGCGGTACTACCACCCCCAGCGGTACTACCTCTCGCGGTACCTCAAAAATGGCCTTCTGACGCGCATGTGCGGTACTAGGAGCGGTACTACCGCCCCTTCCAGCGGTACTGGCAGAAAACTACATTTTCTAAAAATTTCTTTTGGCCATATCTTTTGATTCCGGACTCCGTTTTTGGTGTTTTTTCGGCTCGTTTCGAAGCTACGAACAATACCTTCATCACCATTGCGGAAGATCCACCATCCACCACCACCCAAATTCGTGGGCAAGCACGACACTTCTACAACAAAGGGTGAAGAACATCGACGAAAGGTATAACATCGCCAACCTTTACCCCTTGCCATTCCGTTGAAAGCCACACTATATCTTTGCGATTACAATGTCCTATTGAGGCTAGCTCTTGATGATTGCTTGGGCTTTGCACAATTGTACCGTGTAGTTTCCGAGCGACCGTTGTATGCGCTAGTTCATATATCATATATCTTGTTGTTGGCATCAAAAGAAGTGTGTGTGCAAAAGAGAAAAGAGTCCAAGTGACAAGAGAAAAGAAGCAAAAAGTGCCAAATCAAAAGAAAGAAAAGAAAGAAGCCACCACTTGCCATATCTCTTGTAGGAAGCGCAAAAGCTCGATGAACATCTAGTAGGTGGTACATTTTGTGCAAATCTTGTAGCCCACCAAATAAATTGCAATCAAGCTAGTGGCTGTCCTTGTACTTGTGCAACACGAGCTTATAGTCTTCGCTAGGATCATATGGTTCTTTAGCTCACTTCTTGGTTGCATGAGTCCCATTTATCTATCCGTGTGTGTGTTTCTTGAGCTACATTCCTATCTTTGAGATTGACTTGTTTTTGCTTTGTGATCATTGTGGTTCTCTACTTGCTTTGACAATATCTTGGTTTCTGGTTGGTTCAATTTGCTTTCCACCTACCATACCTACCTACCAACTTTTAAGCCGTGTGTGTTTTGGAGTTTGCTTTGGATACTTGAACACAAGCATTTTACTTTGTGATCGTTTCCCTTGGTTGTCCACGACGTCCAATACTATCTACAAGGTGAGAGGTTGTGTTCTAGTTCCTTTCCACTCCACATATATACACTTGTCTTGTGAGTTGACATGTCTAAGGAGAGCGAATGCAACTACGAAGCCTTTGAGGAGGACTACACAATGAGTCACATGGACTATGATGCCTCAAACTTTGAGGACATGGGGGACTACTACGACTACACCGACAATGACCCCCATGACATGATGGAGCATCACCAAGACTTCCGCTACGACTCCGACTATTCAAGCATCCACGACATGGAGCGGTACCACGACTTCGAGCAACCGTCATCATATGGTATCGACTCCAAGTACACACGAATCTACCATGACTCCGACTACACAAGCTCCAACGACAATGAGGCACAAATTTCCTCATATGCCTCATCATATGGTACCGACTTCGACCACAACAATGACTTGGTGGAACCATACATCGAAGAAGATTGCTCAAGCTTCACCGACATGGAGAACTACTACGACTACTACTCCAAGTACTCTGACGAGAACTTTGGTTCTACCATGGTCAAGAGCGGCACCACCAAGCGTCATGGAACAACCTACTATGGTTCAAGATCAAGACGGTGCTCCTACAAGACCACCATACACTCATCCTTTGGAGCTCCATTTACTTCAAGAAGGCGCCATGAGACGGACATTGCAAAATGTGCCAAGTGTCCCAAATCTCCATCAACTTCAAGAAGGCGCCATGACAAGGACATCGCCAAGAGTGTCAAGCTTCACCATTCTACGTCGACAACAAGACGGCGCCCCAAGAAGTGCATCGACAAGGCCAAGCCAAGTCAAGGCCCATCTAGCTCATCAAGGCGCCACAAGAAGGATGCCAAGTTCCAAAATCTCAAGTACGCCATTGACAAGCTTGCCAAGAGCCTACATTCTTCACCACGCTCAAGTCGAAGCTCCAAGACAAGGTCACCAAAGCAACAAGCATGTCGACGTCGACATGAGGAGAAGCATCCAAACGATTTTCGACGTCATCCCTCCATTGAAGAACGCCAACAAAGACATGAGGAGAAGTCAAGACGGACGCCACGCCATCAAGCACCTACGCCTACACTCCAAGTTCAAGGTGCAACCTCCACATCCAAGATGGCGGCAAGTACACATCCTATGGTGTCTCCTTCTAGTGTTGATTCTATTGTTGACGAGTTCATGGCCGACATCGATAAGTTCTTCGAGCAACGGTCAAGCTCACGTCGGCGCTGCAAGAAGCATGGCAACACTTGTGAGAACACAACCAAGATGGCGCCCCTCTCAAGCACTTTTCATGATATGACCTCTACACCAAGTGCCATCACCCCATTAGTCCCCATATGGCACGATGAAGACCTCCTATGTGACAATTGCCAAGGCCAAGACCATGATCCACGAGAATGTCCCAATCTCTTGTGCCCCTATGCAAGGTCCATGGTCACATGATGTGGGATTGCCAAGTTGGTGAACAAGAAGGTGACCAAGGTGATGACAAGATGGTCGAGCATGGGATTTTTCCTTCGACCAAGGAGGCGAGCATGGAGAATGCTATCACCTATGACCATGGGTCAAGTGATGATGATGCCGAGCATGGGATTTTCCCTTCGGCAAAGGAGTCGAGTGATGATGCCTACACTATGGCATTGACCTTTGGAGGCGAGATGGTTGAGGAGGTTGAGCATGGGAGTTTCCCTTCAACCTTGGAGGCGTTTGGAGTTGAGAACATTGAGCCTACCCTCATGTGTTTGAGTTATGAGATGGTACCAATCCCATGTGAGAATGAGAGCCACTTAGCCCACTTGAGTGATAGTGAGAGTGAGTTGAGTGCCTCCACCATATGTGAGTTTGAGTGCTTTCACTTTGAGGGAATGAGTGATACACCACTTGAGTTGAGAGAGGTAGTTGATAGGTCTTGTGAGGCCATTTCGATTTCTAACAACTTAACCTCTACCTTTAGTGTGTTTTCTCATTGTGTGCTAGGTTCTATGTTTGATGAGACGCCACTCCCCGACATGATGATGCCTCAAATGGAGAAGATGTACATGAAGGATGATGATGCCACCCCATGTCTACTTCAAGATGAAATAGTCGGCTACATGGAAGCCCCTACTACTTCAACACCTACTTCACATGAGCGGGACTATCAAGGTATGGGTGTTGATGTGACCATGATCCCGCTAGTGGACATGATGAACTATGATTGCTTGCATGCTATGGATGATTCTCTTGCACCAACATATGATTTGTTCTTATATCCTTATGATACTTTGTTTGAAACCAATGTTGATAAAGTGGAATTACCTATTTGTGATGATTTTGCCATGAGCATGCCTTGTCACTCGTAGGAAAACGCTTATATGTGGAACAACATTTTGTGGCGCACCAAATAGCCGTGCGCCACAGAAATTATTTCTGTGGCGCATGGTTTTGCATGCGCCACAGAAGTTTGCAATTCTGTGGTGCACGAAAGTCACATGCGCCAGCTGCATGCGCCACAGAAAGCCACATTTCTGTGGCGCATGTGGTCGGATGCGCCTGATACGTCTCCAACGTATCCATAATTTCTGTTGTTCCATGCTTATATTATACCATTTGCTACATGTTTTATATACACTTCATATCACTTTTATGCATTTTCTGGGACTAACCTATTAAAAAGATGCCACAGTGCCAGTTCCCTGTTTTCTGCTGTTTTTGGTTTCAGAAAGTTACTTCTGGAAATATTCTCGGAATTGCACGAAACAAAAAGCCAAGTCCCTATTTTTCCAGCACGTACACGGAGTCCGAAGGAGAGACGAAGACTCGCCACGAGGTGGCCAAACCACCTGGCGGCGCGGCAGAGGGCCCCACCGCACCAGCCTGTGGTTTGGGCCCCTCGGGGGTCCGCCGACATCGCCCTTCGCCTATTTATTCCCCGAGACGTGAAAACCCTAAAACACCGAGCCTTTCATCCAGAACATATTCGCTGCCGCCGCCGTCGTCAACCCTAACTCGGGGGGGGGGGGGGTTCTGAAGCTCTTCCCGGCACCCTGCCGGAGAGGGGAATCATCACCGGAGGGCTCTACATCGCCATGCCCGCCTCCGGAGTGATGCGTGAGTAGTTCATCCTTGGACTATGGGTCCATAGCAGTAGCTAGATGGTTGTCTTCTCCACTTGTGCCATCATGTTTAGATCTTGTGAGCTGCCTATCATGATCAAGATCATCTTATTGTAATGCTACATGTTGTGTTTGCTGGGATCTGACTTATATTGATACCTATGTGGAGCTGAATATTATATTATCATGTCTATGTCATTTGTGATCTTGCATGCTCTCCGTTACTTGTTGAAGCCTTGGCCAAGTGAATACTTGTAACTCCAAGAGGGGGTATTTATGCATGATAGTTGGGTTCAACCTCTATTTAACCTGGGATAGTGACAGCAAGTTCTAAGGTTGTAGATGTGTTGTTGCCACTAGGGGTAAAACAGCAATGCTTTATTCAAGGATGAATGTATTGTTTACATTACGCACATTATTTAATGCAATTGTCTGTTGCTTGCAACTTAATACTGGAAGGGGTACGGATGTTAACCGGAAAGTGGACAATTTAGGCATAGATGCATGCTGGATAGCGGTCTATGTACTTTGTCCTAATGCCCAAATGAATCTCATAGTAGACACCACAGTTCACACATGCATGTTATATGCACTTATCAATTGTCAATTGCCCAGATGTAATTTGTTTACCCAGCATGTTAGTTATCTTATTGGAGAGACACCACTAGTGAACTGTGGACCCCGGTCCATTCTTTTACATCTGAAATACAATCTACTGCAATCATTGTTCTCTACTGTTTTATGCAAACAAACATCATTTTCCATACGATACGTTTAACCCTTTGTTTTCAGCAAGCCGGTGAGATTGACAACCTCACTGTTAAGTTGGGGCAAAGTAATTTGATTGTGTTGTGCAGGTTCCACGTTGGCACCGGAATCCCTGGTGTTGCGCCGCACTACACTCCTTCACCAACACCTTCGAAGCAACCTCGTTTTCCTACTGGTTCGATTAAACCTTGGTTTCATACTGAGGGAAAACTTGCTGCTACACTCATCATACCTTCCTCTTGGGTTCCCAACTGACGTATGACGTACAAGCATTGTTTCTGGCACTGTTGCCGGGGAGATATTCCCTCGTCAACTTAGAGCTAGCAGCGCCACAGAAAGTCACATTTCTGTGGCGCATGCTATCTGATGCGCCACCGAAATATGACTTTCTGTGGCGCATATTGTTCCATGCGCCACAAAAAAGCAAATAACAGATCCGAGATGCATGCACCACGCCATCGATCTGGTCAAACCCACGCGCGCCTGCACGCACCTGCACGCACCATGCCATCCGTTCTATCTCTCCCTTATCTCCTTCCTCCTCCACACACAGCTAGCGCACACACACTGCACACACACAGCACACACACACGACGGGATGGGGCCGTCGCGTTCTCCCCGGCCGCCGGGAACCCCGCCCCCGACCTCCTACGACCGCCGCCGGGAACCCAGCCCCAGCCCCTGCGACCTATCCTCTCTCCTCCTTCTTCTCCCTCGCCTCTCTCCTCCTCCTTCTACCGCCCGCTACCGGCCTCCATCCCGCCCGCCTCGTCCCCATCCCACTCGAGGTCGACGGCACCATCCCGCCCGAGCTCGACGGCCCCATCCCGCCGGCCTCCCTCTCCTCCACGCCGTCTGCAGCTACGCCTCCAAGGGCGGAGGAGGAGCGAGACGAACCGGCGGCAGGCCCAGGCGTGCAGCAGGCGGGCGACGAGGGCGGCGTGCGCGAGCGAGAGCGTGGAGACGGGGAGCGCCAAGGTGACGACCGTGCCGACGAAGCACGGCGAGCGGGCGAGGACAACGCGGAGGACCTCGCGGTAGATGCCGGCGACCACGAGGCCCCGGAGACGGCGGTCATGCTCCGCCGAGGCTGGGCCCGAGCGCCGTGGCGGCCACGGGTGAGGTGGATGCGAGCGCGCGTCGTAAGAACGGAAGAACCACGCGATGAACGCGATGAACCACGCGTGAGGTGGATGCCCCAGGGCCGGACCACGCCGCCCTGCTCGCCCCTTCCCGGATCCTGCTGCCGCCGGCCATCCAAACGACCGCGGTGGCTGCCTTTTTTTTTAAACCTAAAAAATACATTCTGTGGCGCACGGTTGCGGGTGCGCCACAAAATCCTGAGTTTTCTGTGGCGCATGGGCAGGTGCGCCACAGAATTTTAATTTAGTGGCGAGGATTCTGTGGCGCATCAGCCAAAATTGGTGCGCCACAGATAGACTTTCCTGTACTAGTGTGTTATGAATGTTTCCATTTTTCTCCCATTGTGGCATGCAACATGTTGAACAATTTCTCTTTCACATGTGTTGCTTGCACTAATGTTGAAATGCTTGATAGTGAGATTGCCCCCATAGCTTTCTCAAATTTTGGAGATGTTTCGTTTTCTCTTATGGACCTTGTTCCATCCTTCACTTTACATAGTGACCACTCACATACATCATACTTTCCCATTGATTTTGATGTGTTTGGTGATGTGCAAATAAAGAGACACTTCATGATGGATGATGTGTTCATATACCATGCACATAATTTCTTCATATGGTGTCTTGTGTGTGCCGTAACCGCATGATAATGTCAACCTCAATTGAGCATGAGTTGACAATACGAGCTCTTGAGAGCATACATGTGAGTAGTGGATCGAATCCAACTCTCAAATCTTTCTCATGTTTTGCATCAAACAAGTTGAACAATTTCTCTTGCTTATGGTTTGTTTGCAATCATGATGGTATTTTTGGTCTTCCGTATGACAAGCATGTTTACTTGATCTTTCACATGGATGATTTATGTGTTGCAACAAAAATAATGAACAATTGTTCTTTCCAATGGCTTGTTTGCAACCATAATGACATTTTATGCATGTCTTGTCATGAGTGTTTTGGTTTCTATCAATTTGGTGTTGCAACAAATATGAAGAAAACTTGCTCTTTCATGTGCTTTGTTTGCACCCATGATGATATTTTGGAAATCATTCATTGTGTGTTTTTGCCAAATTCTTCTCTTATTGCATCAAGGATGATAACAAATTGTTCTTCCCAATGCCTTGTGTGCAATAATGATCATATGGTTAAAAATGAGATAGCTATCATAGCCTTCTCAAATTTTCATGGAGTTTTTGTGTTCCCACATTTTGAGAATGTTTCGAGAAATTGCTTGCACATTGACCTTGCATATGATTTGACTTTCACATATTTGTGTTGTGCTAATGGTGTAATGAACATGAATGGACATGTCACTGATGATATGCTCCTCTATCTTGCACACACATGGTTTGCTTGGTCTTTGATGTGTAGGTCGTACCTTTGGATGAGCCTCCATGAGTTGCTTCAACCACGCATTCCTATGACGAAAGATCTTGCAAGAAGAGCACATTGGCATCTTGGTAAGGTGACTTCCTTCTACATAAGCGCCCATGTGATGACCTTCAAGAGTTGGCTACTCTTTGAGTGTTGTTTCGTCTTCCTTGTGAGTTTTGTAGGTTACTTGAAAGGCGAAGGGACATTGAAGAAGTGCCACATCATTTCCATAGACTACATGGTGAACCACACGACAAGGTCTACACATCTACCTCCTTGCCATGATGATGAGCAAGAGTCGAGGACGACTCTTTTTAAAGGGGGAGATGATGTAGCCCGACCTAGGGCCATCACCATGTCAAGCATCCCAACTCATTGCAAGTCACCACGGACCTCAAAGGTGAACTCATTCATCTATGAGAACTCATTTCCCACCCTTTTGGATGGTATGCTACGTCATCTTCTATTTCTTGTTGATACTAGGAGTGTCTCAACGACTACGGATACACGAGAGGATGACCAAGGTGCAAGAGGAATGGAGGACGCCAAGACGGTGGCTTGGAAGAGGAGAAGGAAGAGAGCAAGCAGAGTCAGGGGCGGTACTACCGGCCCCAACGGCGGTACTACCGCCAGCACGGCACTACCGCTGCCACTATCGCCAGAACCACCCTTCGGGTGCCATGTGCGGCACCGGCAGCGGTACTACCGCTCCTACCAGCGGTACTACCGCCGGCGCGGAAGCGACAGCTGCTCAGGCCCGCACCAGCGGTAGTACCGCTGGTCCCAGCGGTACTACCGCTGCTGCGGGAACCAGCAGGGAATATTCCCTTGTATCCCTCTCCCACCTACCCCTTTGGTCAACACTATAAATAGGACCCCCTTTGCTCAGATCTAGGATAGACTATGTTTTGAGATTAGATTAGAATTGTGCTCCTTCACCTCAAGAGGTCTCCTTTCTCCCCTTGTGGAGATGGTTCCTCCCCTTGTGGAGAAGATCCTTCTAGTGGATTCAAGACCTCTACTTGTAGTTTGACTGCTTGCCAATCTTTCATCCTCGGGTGACTTTATTGGAGCGGTTTGGTTGACCGTTGGAGAAACAACCATCCAAGATCCCTTCTTGTATCTACTTGCCGATCTCCCACCCTCGTGTGGATTCTATTGGGCCGGTTGGACCGACCGGTAAGGGAAACGGTCCTTGTATCGTGTGTGTTCTTGTGTTCTTGGTGTTCTTCGTGTTCTTGCGTGCGTTCGTCCACTCCCGCCGTCAATCCGTGAAGATCGGGCCATCCTAGAAGTCCTAACTTCACCAGGAGGTCTTGATTCATCTGCACAAAGGGAGGCCTTGATTCATCTCCATAGGAGGCAACACCAACAAGGGGTGGAAAGGAGCAAAGCTCAACTCAAGTCTAATCTCAGTCTAACCCTAACCCTAGGAAGAGGAAAGCTATTTATAGTCTAGAGGACGAAGAGGTAGGTGGGAAGAGGTTACATGGGCCTCTACCGAAATCCTGAAGGGCGCAGCGGTAGTACCGCTGGAGGTAGCGGTAGTACCGGTGGTGCTTCGAGGTACAAAGTATTTATTTCTGGCGGTAGTACGATGCTGCTACCCGGCGGGTACCGACGGGAGTACAGAGGAACTTTTGGAGTTGGCGGTAGCTCGGGCGGTATCCCTGGCGGTAGTACCGGCTCCTGTAGGTGGCAGTAGTACCGCTGGCGCGGCGGTAGTACCGCTGCCTGGAGCTTCTTCTGCTTCAGTGCAATCATCAGGTGGGCGACGGTAGTACCGCTGGGTGCCGACGGTAGTACCGCCGCCTGGGTCTTCATCTCCAACAGCTTGTACATCTTCCTCTTCTTCGATCATCTCTCGTACATCTTCGACACTTCCTTGTAGATCTTCATGAGGGTCAAACCTGAGTATACACAAGGTATCAGAATGAAGTAGTAAGCCATTCAAAGGGGTGTCGAAGTCACGCATAGAGAGGAGCGAGGTCACCTTATCATGAAGTGGTTTGACTCTTGATCTTGTCATTTTACATCATGGGGGCTGTGGGGGCCCCATGCAGCTCCCCTCCTGGCTCCGTCTTTGTTTCTTCGTAAAAATAATTCATATAAATTTTCAGCCAATTTCGAGAAAATTCTCCGACTAGCTTTACTAAAACAAAAAGACAGCAGAAAACAGGAACTGGCACTGGGCATCTTGTTAATAGGTTAGTTCCATAAAACATGCCAAAATGATATAAAAACATTGTAAAAACATGGGGCAATGTTATATAACAAGCATAGAACAATCAAAAATTATAAATACGTTTGAGACGTATCACTAGATCATGAACATGTGACTGTGATCGTCTTTATAGCTCAACTCAGAGCAAGTTCAATAATAACGCTATAAGAGATTGTCATGTCATGTATAGCTAACCATATAGTTAATATGTATAATAATTGGCTATAAACATGTTTTACTTTATTAAAACATGACTCACCTCTCACTCTCACAAAGTGTATAGTAGCACGTGTTGCAGCTGGCTCTTATATTAGAGTCCACTCACATTCTCTCTCCTCTTCTCTCTTCTCTCTGTCATCCAAAAAACATTATTTCAATTCTTATATCCTGCTTACGTAAATTTATTGTACTTGCTCTCAATGGAGCACATAAATATGTTTAGCTAATATATAGAGCAAACAATGGACAAGCACACAGCAAATGCCCCTACGCTCAGATGCCACGGCAGCCCCCACCCAATTATAAAGGTGGATAAATATGCAAGTAAGAGATGGTGAAAGCAATCAAATAAGCTTTCGCCTCGCTGCATTTTAAACATCGTGCTTCAAGCTGCCACCAACGAGACATGAAAAGATCACCGTTCCCTGTTATGCATGCATGCAGATCCGCACAAAAATCCAGTAGTTCTCACAAGAAAATCACATGTACTTTCCCATGAATCCTAGTAAAGTTGACCCTTTTCTTACAACATTTCTCAACATAACCATTTTTACCACGTATAGGAATACAGAGAACACGAGTAGTGAAAGTTATATAAAGATGATTATAAAATACTGTGCATGACGACAAGTGATGTTAACCTGCCGCGATAGGACAATGAACATCATTTGTATCTTTTCTGTGGTTAATGAACACAAGTAAATTGATCCACTAGCCAAATATCTCAAAAACACCGAACTGATGGAGGACATATGAAAATACCTTAGCGTTGTATCCAAGAAAGGCCGCAACTATTTTATATTTAATAGTGCGTTGGCCGGGTCTTTAACTTGAGACTAAGGCTATTCATAGTAGGAGTAACTAAGATAGTAATATAAATGCCACCTAAGCAAAAAAATCAAAAAATCTGAAGTGGCATGTAATTAATAAAGAGAGAGATAAATAGAGTAACTTAGCTAGTGTTCTGATTGTAATAAATGAGACCATCTATGACACTACTTGTATGTTAGTTTGCACTATGAGAGTAGTAACATAGAGTAGAAATATGTGTAGTTACTAGTTGAAGTTACTCCCCACTATGACTAGTCTAATAGGCTCCAATAACATATTTTAGTGATGCGCCAGCCAAATAAATCAAAAGTCCAAATTAATGGAAATGGCCTAGGCTATATATTTCAACACTCTCCTCACCTTTAGGTAGGATATACGGGAAGACCTTAGACGTGGGATCGTTGAAAGGCTACAACGATTTTTTTTATTAAATAGTGCGTTAGCTGGGTCTAATTTGATACCTACTAGCTCTATCTTTGATACCATATTAAATTGATTTGATACCATATTAAATTGATACACTATCTAACTACTCAAAACTCCAAACTGATGAAACGAGACATCGCATGTCTCGATCACCTGTCCTATGTGGATACCAGCATGTTTCTGAAACCTTGTAGGCTGTAGCAGTGTGCTACCTCCTTGTCGCTAGACCTTGGCAATTTGATAAAGATGCACTTTATGATGAACAAACGAATTTTAATAGCTTTAAGTGGCATGATAAGAACTTGTGGCTACACCCAATGACCCCAAGCCAAATCATTGCGGACAATGCCAAAGACTAGAGCAAGGGCACAACAAGAAAAGCAACTAGTGAGATGAGTGGTGAGAGAGAACCACCTTCACTCGTGAGTGAGAGGCACAAGCCAAATAGACACCTATAGCGTACTTTTATCAGAACAAACATGAGATGTGTGATAAGTGAAGGAAAACACATCCACTCTCCACTTTATGCTTTTGAGTAAAGGAGAGGCACATGAAACTAACGACTTACCCAATATTTCTCCATCTTTGATGTCTATTTTGCAAGAATTTGTGACGTCTTCCCGGATAAGTTTCCTCCCAGACTTCCTCGACTACGTGGAATTGATCACCGCATTGATCTCATACCGGTGCACCTCTTCACAATATAGCTCCTTACCACACCAACCCGGAAAACCAAGGAGGCCGAGCGAGAAATATCAGATTTACTGTCCAAGGGTTTCATCCGTGAGAGGTTAACTCCATGCACTATATCGATAATTCTAATACCGAAACAAGAAGACACATTACAACTGTCCATCAATAGCATTACGGCGAGATATCGTCACCCCATTACTCGCTTGGATGATATGTTAGATGATCTTTATGGTGTCACTATTTTCTCTAAAAATGATTTACAGTGACTACCACCAAATTCATCCCAAATTTGCATCAGCTCCTTCTGGGTCATGACTCGTCCCAAATTTAGCACTTGCTAACAACTGAATTCCTCGTGCCTCCCAATCCAACCTATACACTAGACCATGGCTACCTCGGAAGGTTGAATGCTAGCACTCGATAATGTGTTGAAGAGTGTGTCACATGCCTCCCTTTATTATAGCACTCACCAGCCTGGGCACGTATCACTCATCTCCATTCGCTGCCATTTATAGGGCTAGATCATGAACATGTGGGACTGTGATCGTCTGAAGAGCTCAGCTCAGTGGAGCACATAAATACGTTCAGCTAACAGAGCCGCTCAGATGCCACGGCAGCCTCCACCCAATTATACAGGTGGATAAATATTCAGTAAGAGACGGTGAAAGCAATCTAATATGCTTTCGCCTCGCTGCATTTTAGACATCGTGCTTAAAGCTGACACCAAGGAGACTTGAAAAGATCACGTTCCCTGTTATGCATGCTTATCCGCATAAAAACATCCAGTGGTTCGCACAAGATATCACACGTACTTTCCCCATGAATCCTTAGTCAAGTTGAACCCTTTCTTACAACATTTCTCAACATGTTTTGTCAACATAACCATTTTTAACACGTACAAGAATCCACAGAACACGTGTAGTGAAAGTTCTATAAAGATGACGATGTTCTGTGCATGACGATGGTGATGTTAACCAGCCGCGATAGCAAATAGAACAGTGAACATCCATTGCGACTTTCAGATTATTAGAAAACGAGCCGCAGCATTTTTAGCAGACTCAAATACTAGCTACTGAACTCTAAATTCCTATCACAGTCAGACTGCACATTTTTCATGCTTCATTATACATGTCTCGACTGCCTGTCCAAGTAGTTCAGATATCTCGACATACAAATCCAGCATGTTTCTGGAACCTTGTAACGGGAATGGTTCGCCAAGGCTAGGAATACATCAAGAATGAACCTTTGTGATTCAGGTTTCAGGGCAGAACGGATTAGCATCGCACTCCAGGCATTTGGGGCCAAACTCGTTGCTTGACGGAAAGATTGAACTCCATTAATCAACCTTCTGATCATTTTACTTCTCTACATGTTCAATGAAAAAAGAACATTCAATATATATACACGCTTAGGCAGTATAGTACGTAACACATAGATGATATGCAATGCCAGTAAAAAGTAACTCATGCGGCTCAGACAAACATAGACTAACCTCTGGATGTTGCTCCCTTGTAGTTCCCTCCTCGTCAAATATACCTGGAAATGTTGCTTCTTGTAAGAACGCATCTGAAGCCTTCACAATGTCCTGGATTACGAAAACACGAACCCTCCAGCCCTTCCTCGATAAAATGAAATCAAAAAGGTCTTCTGTAGCAGCAACAACAGAATGCATATCGAATGATCTCCACTCGGAACTGCTGGCAGTATTTTCGTCTCCCTGTTTGTTTGAAGATTCTGATGACTGTTGAGATATAGCTGCAATCTGAATAATGAAGAATATTAGTGATGAAACGTAGTAGCAAAAGCTAAATAGCACAAAATACCAACCAGGCGGCTGTCAAATAAATTAACTCTTAGTGATGCAAAACCAACATAATGATGTATTTCTTTTAGTCCCATGTCATCTGATGTATAATGGCTGACGCAGAAAAATGTAAAAACTATTGTAGACATGGGCGGATCCAGATGGGTACTTGGGACCCATTATTCAGGGAAAGCAAACTTCACACACATACGAATAAATAAGCATATACATAACAATGCCCTCTCATAATTCGGAATATTAGGGTAATTTTTTAGCTCTGTACACCCATTGTTTAGAACCTAGCTCCACCACTGATTGTAGAACTGGATGTATTCATATCTTTTTGGGCCTTAATACAATATATATTTCAATTTCCAAGTGACCAAGGGTAAAAAGGACTACCATAAATTCTTATTCATGCTCATGAAGAGGAAGGGGCAAAAGAACTGAGAATTAGAACCATGAAACTGCTGTCATCGCAGACACGCAGACATGGCAATAATTCTAGCTTGTAAATATCAAGAGTGCATTGCAGATAATTCCAAGTTTCTAACAAGACAAGAAACAGGAAGCAAAACCAAAAGAACATACCAGTCGCTCCAGTCGATTCCATCTGATGGATCCATCGTCACATATCAGAAGCTCCCTCAGTATTTTCCTCATATCAGGCCTGGGGTCTGCAAGGAGCCTCCCAATGACAAATGGGTATGCACTCTCAATAACTTTGAAACCAGGTTCCAGTGCTTTTGCAGTTCCTTCTAAAGAACCCAGTGCTCTTATCACCAGGGCATAATCCGGAGGAAGGGAGAAATTAAAATCATACATGACATCATACAGATGGTTCATTACCCCTGTAAGAGAAGGAAGATTTAGAATGCACTAACTCATTCAGGTTAGGAAACTAAAAACAGAAGGGGCATATGAAGCCAGCAACCATAGACAATATTCGAGAATGTGGTAGAGGCCCCAGTCAGCCAACAGTGTGTACCAGGAAGCAGGAATGCGCTAATAATTTCCAGAATGTCCGAACCCCAACAGCAAGAGCATGGACAGAAGAAAAGGGCATTGCTCGACTAAATCCATGCCTAATATAAGTTTCAAGGTACATAACCTCCATTTCAAAATATAAGGCATACAAACTTAGTCAAAAGTCAAAGCGTACTAAGTTTGACCGAACATAGAAAGGTAATATCAACATCTAAAATACTGAATAAACACAGTATGGAAAATACATTTCATGGTAGATCTATTGATATTGATTTGGTATTTTAGATGTTCCATTTTTTTCTATATTTAGAAGACATTGAATTTTGACTAAATTTACACGCCTTATATTTTGGAATGAAGGCGTAGCCTGACTGGCTATTACTAAAGCATGCACTTCTACGTGTTAGGTTGTTTACTCATCAAGTTCCACACTAGTGTTGCGTATTTGACCTGTTTGTTAAGACTACCTGTTTGCTAAGGCCTATATTATATGTACGCTCTTAAGTCTCAACTATGCTTAAGATGCCTGCATCCATTGATTTTGATGCTGCACCACAGAATACAAATTATCATAACAAGAGGACATATACTGGAATGAAGAACGCTAACCTGGAAATCATTAGATTGCCTCCTTCCATCACCAAAAGCAACCCTCAATGCAGTTGCAACTGCATGTAGGTCTGTTCCCTCGGGGACAAATCCCAGTGAATGGAAGTCGTTCGCCAAGCCCAAGGGGTCACGATTGACATAGTGCACAAGCTGAAACAAGTGAACTCATTCCCTGTAAATTCTATTTCATATTTGAAGAAAGGGACACAGATGAAACCAACAAAGGGCATATGAACTCAGAAAAAAATATGTGTCCTTTTTTGTCAAACAACTACTACCTGCTTTCATGATAGCACATATGCACTAAAACATACTCAGAACATTTGTGTTCTTAATCCAAAAATCATGCTATCACATGTATGAGTACATTTATATTGCTTCTTGGCTCTATATTTACTGTGGTAGATATGGAATCATTTTCTCTTCAACCAACTAACAATTCATGCAAATGTCCTACCAATACTAAGTTGTGATAATTGTGAAACATTATGACCATTCAGAGACAATCTCTTACCAAGGCTGCACATCCGTTTTTTAGTAGATGTGGTCTAGCATAAGAAACGAGGTTATCAATGTTAAACTATTCTGAAAAAAAAATACTTATAGCAAACTCTTCTCCAGCCATAGAAGACCATTAAAATAAGAGCCTAAACCCAATAGATTTGGAATATAACAAATATATAATAGCTGTGGCCACATATCATCTAAGTGTCAAATATATCTGATTTTACCATTAACACCCTTTGTGAGATGCTCCAGTCAATGTAGAACAACCGACAAGCAATAAGCAACAAAGATGAAGGCACAAGATCAAGGAAGCTTACCATTTGTATGAGTCCTACTCGATAGTGCCTTGGAATATCACCCATCATACCGAAGTCAAAATATGCAAGAGATCCATCTGCAGTTGCCACCAGATTACCTGGATGGGGGTCGGCGTGGAAAAATCCATCTTCAAGAAGTTGTCTCAACGAGCAATAGAGACCCTGTCAAGTTCGTACAAATCATTAGCAGACAAAATAAAAACATGGCTTTCCAATGAAACCAACCAGACAGCTTTCAAACATATTGAACAAGTGAGTATGCTCAAAACAGTGAAGCTCACATACAGAAATAGTCCAAAGTCCGGTAGCTAACCTAACATAGCATACAAAAAAATT
Source organism: Poa pratensis (assembly GCA_947311845.1). Lineage (NCBI taxonomy): Eukaryota > Viridiplantae > Streptophyta > Magnoliopsida > Poales > Poaceae > Poa > Poa pratensis. Next base: position 2,848,830 of record CAMZMU010000098.1, read on the forward strand.
CAACTTTATGCAAAAGTATGCAGACCTAAGCTACTAAGAAGGTGTTTGGTTTAGGAACTGTAATGTAAACGCAAATGGAATGAAATTACACTGGCAATGTTAACAGAATGGAGGGAACGAGAATTTGTATGGTTCAGCAGACTGTAACGTAATCAATTTTTGTACTGAACGGAAAACTTAGCAATATGGGAAAAAACTCACCAAATTGGCAATTTGAACACAAACAAAATCGAAATAACCGAATCACAAATCACCAACCTTATTGCAAATTTATAACCAAATCAATTATTCAGAAGAACTCGTAATAATAACAGCAAAAGAAAGCCGAAGCAGATCTACAATTAAACCGATCCAAGAGAAAGAAGGAAAAATGAAGCAACGTTGCTTCCTCAGTGGGATCTCCACGCCTACGACAAGGGGAGTGGCAGCGCTGCTCCGGTCGCAGGGGGGGGGGGGGGGGGGCTCACACGCTATCGTTTACGTCATGGCTGAACGGGAGAAGATCATGGGGGAGGATGATATGAAGGGAGACAATTGCAGGAGAGCCGAGTGAGAGTGACTCGCCGGGGTGAGGGGTATTGACCGTGAATAGCGTTGTAATCAGATTACCTGTAAACAAATTACAGGCTGCCTAAACCAAACGTGAGTAACAGTTTCAATTTATGCCGTATTCTGATTGAGGGCTAAATTCGGCAAACCAAACACCTTCTAAAAGTTAAGGAAACAATTCAAGACAATATCGGTTGTACCAATGTCGGTATATAATTCTAGTTAAAGAACACTGCAAGTTTACCTCGTCAATCATCTTTTTCCTGTTTAGATTAGCTTTGCTGATGCGCTCAGCATCGGTTAGCTTGATCCCGTCAATCCATTCCAGTGCTAATATAGATTTACGTGTATAATTCCAGTAGACCTTTGGGACCTTGATACTTGTCCTGCCTTCACCGCCTGAACCTGATGAGAAACTAAGATCATGGCCTTACAGAGAGTTGCATATGTCAATTAATATGCATTGTCTTCACAGCTGAAAAGATGTTTGATGTCAAGAGATTTGACCATTTACTACGTCCCGATATAATGCTCAAGGGAAAATGAGAGTGGAACTCATGCCAAGAATATGTTTTTAGAAGACAATACTGACAATCACAAACTGAATAAATGAAGATTTCAAGACTCACCATGAGAATAAAGGATCGCAAATCTTTCAGCATTTTTTCCTTCTAAAACATAATCGATCTCATCAAACATGTGCCTAACCTGTTGAAAAAAAGGTAAAGATGCTGAATTAACTATAATGCACCGCATATCAAAGTCTAAGCATTTGGTTAGTGAAGCATGGCTCGAACCCACTCTCTAACAAGCAAAAAAATTAAATAAGCTATATATTACAGCAGAGCACATCAGCTTCAATCAAATCATTGTATTCTATTATATATAAATAATGTTTAACTTTCTTGGTGCAAATAAAATTCCCTTGGCAATATTTCCAGGAAACATATTGTAGAATTGCATGCATCAGCCGGTTCACCCAAAAGCTCGAGCTTTGTGGAGGTGGGCAATGCACTTACACTTCAACGCTCCCTCACTTGTGGTTTCCTCATCTAAACGTGGACCCAAATTGGGCTGCATTTTTAAAGAATTGAGCCAGCTAGGTCTTTGAACTCGAGACCACTTGCTCTTGGTTCTGATACCATATTGAAAGGCATGCATCACCAAGTTCACCCAAAAGCTCGAGCTGATGGAGAAGGTGAACAATGCACATATACTTCAGCTCGAGCTTATGTGTGTGGACTTAGAGCCACTACAGAATAACTACCGTGCAGAAGATAGCCAGAATAACCAGGGAGAGATTAGATTGATTGCTCTTGCTTGTCTCCAACGTGGATACATGTCATCCTTAATTCAGCATCACACACTTAAGTGGAACTCTTTATTGTACCACATAACTAGGAAAATAGCATATGCGAATTTAATCCATCACACACTTAAGTGGACAGAATCGAAAGCTACGGAAGTATACAATTACATATGCGAACACTTTATTCACTATGGATTAAGGGAATCGGGGAAACCCAACTCAAACCACAACTAAATTAATCAGGTTGGAATTAAGAAATCATAAGGGTTAAGATCAGAGTGAGAAAGATGTGAAAACTCACGATTTCATTAACGGCTACCAGCAAATCTTTGCGGGCCTTAGCAAATCGTTTTAGCTGTCCTCCAATCATATTAAAAAGAAGTGCGTCTAGAGTCAGCAAGGGCGCCATTCCAGGCCTCTGAACTTTGATTGCGACAAGCTCTCCAGAGTGTAGATGAGCTGCATGACTTGAAATATCAAAGGGATGCATTTCAATTTGGATGACTAAGGTCTGAAATATACGCTAAAGGAAGCAAAATAAAACCAGTGAAGAACAAGGATGATCACAAGATAATAGAAAATTCCTTATCCTATACAACTAACCTTTGTATACTTGCCCGAGTGATGCTGCTGCAACTGGCTCTGGGCTGATATCAGCAAATAGATCAGAAATTCGAGTGCCCAGTTCAGACTCGATAGTCCTGACTGCGATACGGGTTGGAAATGGTGGTATTTGATCCTAATAAGATGGTTGTCAGCGAACACAGTGACATACAATCAATAACTAAATCAAGAAAAGATAAAAGCTACTACAACGAGTTCTCAGCATCAAGATTTCGATTTAGTGCTGTTAATTACAGAAAATGTCATTTTGCCATACAACTTTGAGCTACTGCCGTTTTAGAATCTAAACTTTCTAGTATCCTATATCGATTCCTCGATTCCAGGACCCTATCTCCATCTCTAATCCTTGGCCTCATCATTCAGGTGCAAAAAGAATACTAAAGCTAGGCATAAAATCACATATCCTTACAATTGTGTTGGTTGGCAATCAAATGAAACTATATAAAACACGATGAGATGCTACCTGCAGCTTTGAGAGCTCTTGACAATATGCGCTGGGCAGTATATCAGGTCGCGTGCTCAATGCCTGTCCAAGCTGCGTGGTGGGAAAGGTTTAGATGAAGGATAAAAGTTTAAACTCTCAACAATGACTACGGAAAAGCATAACATCTTATAGACAGTATAATAAACAAACCAAGACCATGTGTTGGTACAATTGCACAACGAGATGCAATCCACAAGTTCGCCATTATAACAAATGCATACACAGTAATGGTTGATGTGATTAAAGATTATGCTAATTGCAGAGGTTCTGATAGGCATGATAAATCTTATATTTTAGTACTCCCTCCGTTCACTTTTATAAGGCACACTAGCTATCCCCACATACATACCAAAATGAGTGAATCTAGACTTATTTTGTACAAAGATTCACTCATTTTAGTATGTATGTGGTCAAAATGGAAAGACTAGCTAGTGTGCCTTATAAAAGTGAACGGAGGGAGTACCATATTCAATATCCAGAATAAAAGATTCACAATACGGAAAAGGTAAACAAAAATAATATATCATAAAAGTTTAAGTCATGTCGCATTGTAGAGATCTCCCATTGTTTATCATTTTCTACAGAAATTGTTCTGGCCTACCTTGATGTAAAAAGGCCCCAAGCGTATCAAGGTCTCTCGGAACTGAAACAAGGAAAATGGCAACCACAGAGATGACACTCAGTTCCTCCACCAATAGAACAAGTATGCAACGGAAAGGAAGGCAAAGTGGGACAACAAAAATACCTTCTCAGCACGTTTATGCACGTCATTGAGCAATAAATGCCAGAAAGTAAGCTTCACAACATGAAAAGAAATAGTTGCTGCCCTGTACAGTGCAAGGAACGGACCAAAGCCGAGTGTACGAGAACTTGACCCCAAGATTCTTCCAAACTGGGTTTCCAGTAACTCCTTTCTGATCTTTGCATATTCTGATGATGGCCTCCCGCCGTGCACACTTGTGAATGCACTTGAATAGCTACAAAACAGGAAACGACTGCCCTAAGGATCATGTCTTTAGACAATAATAAGGCTAGAATTAATCAACCTGAGGTCGAAGTGAAAGCACTATTTTTTCCTTTAACTAGCTATTTTTGCTCAGCTTGCAAGTCTGCTTACCAAATGGAATAAACAAGATAACATTGCTTTATCCGAATTGATTAACTGGAACTTAAAATTTCCAGTGAGGTTAAGAAAGCTTGGGGAGAACAAAGCTTATGAGAGTGATGATCAAGTTGTGTACAGTCATCTTGGAGATCTGTTTGAAATCCTTGCACACCATTCAGTTCAAAGATAATGTGCATTATTACATACACATGCACATAATTAAATGATCGCCACATTGTACAATTGGCTCTACAATGCCTACGTACATTACGACGATTATTTTGAAATAAAGATGGCAGGGGTTCCGGCGGGGCATCCATTCTAAATTCCAGTGGACCTGAATTTGTTCCTCTATGTGTACGTGTACATTATTACGCATATTATTTATTTGAGATTAATACGGCAGGGGTTCCTACGGGGCATCCAAAATTCCAAATGGACCTGAATTCCTTTCTGTTATTACCTTCTGACAGGTGGCGCGGCGGAGAGGGGCCGCAGGGAGGGGTCAGTGGCGGCGGCGGCGCCGTAGGGCTGGAGGGACCGGAGGAGGAGGAGGCCGTGGTGGTGGCGCGCGCGGGAGAGGTGGAGGAGCCGCAAGGTGGGGCCCGCCATGGCCGGGATCTCATCGGCTATGCATGCAGCTCCGCGTCCCACCACCGAGCAGAGAGGAGAGAGATGCTGGGGTGGGTTTAGGAAGAAAGGGCGGAGCGGAGGAGAGGGAAGGAGGGGAGAGGAGAGAGGAGGCGGCGCCACGTGACCGGACCACAACGGCGAGGTGGCGCCGGTTCCTTCCCTTGCTCGGTGGTGCGGTGCTGGGCTGGGCCGCTGAGCGCTGACCTCTTGCCTAGCGCTAGCCCGGCCGATATGGGAGTCGAGGACTGAACAGGCCGGGTCAGTTCTCAGGCCAAGTCAGAAAGATAGGGCCTGTTTGGTTGCCGTTACTGGTATTGTTCTTTTACCTGTTCAAAAATTAAATTTTGTTGCTTTACACCCTAAAAAAGGTGACCTGTGGACTTGGCCAAGTTTTTAGGCCACGTTATACAATCCGTTAGGCTGACTGCATCGATTCTAATCAGACCCGGGAGAAAAACAAGTATCCAAACAATCACCAGTTGTTTGGTTACGTACGCATACTCTCACCATGTTTTTTTTAGACTTAATTCTGTGGCTGACCACCGAACATGTTGTACGGCCGACTCAGACGGTTTTTATGTAAGGCCGCAATATCCTTGATGGGGTTGTGATCTTACATGAAACGGTTCATGAGTTACATCGGAAAAAGATGAATGGTGTGATACTAAAGATCGACTTCGAAAAGGCTTAAAGTCAAATGAAAGGTTTATATGATAAGTGGCGCGCTATGATCCATAATTTTGTTTCCGAGAAAGTGTAGCCATCAAAGTTAATGATGATGTTGGCAGATACTTCCAAACGAAAAAAAGATTACGGCAAGGCGATCCATTATCACAAATATTATTCAATATACTTGTTGATATGTTAGACATAATTATAGAGCGTGCAAAAAGTGATAGCCAAATTGAAGGCGTAGTCCCACATCTGATGGGTGGTGGGTTATCTATTGTTTAATATGCTCACGATACAATTCTCTTTATGGAACATGAAATGGAAAAGGCACGAAATGTGAAATTAATTTTATCAGCTTTCGAGCAGCTTTCAGGTCTAAAAATTAACTTCCGTAAAAGTGAATTGTTTTGTTTCGGCGAGTCCCAGGCCGATGCTAACCTCGGATGCGAGCAAGGCTAGTTTCCAATCAGCTATCTAGGCATTCCGATTCATTTCAGGAGGCTAACGATTGCTCAATGGAAACATGTGGAGGAGAGGTTACAAATAGAGTTATGTAGTTGGAAAGGAAAATTACTATCCCTAGGTGGTAGTTTGGTTCTCATAAATTTAGTCCTAAGCAACATGGTATTGTATATGATTTCCTTCTTCCAATTACCAAAAGCAGTCTTACATCGACTGAATTATTTTCGATCAAGATTCTTTTGGCAACGCGATGGTGAGAAAAAGAAATATCGACTGTCTAAATGGAATGCAGTGTGCCGTTATAAAGATCAAGGAGGACTCAGGATTCATGACCTTGAGGTCAAGAACAGAGCCCTCTTAGGTAAATGGACGTTCAAGATTCTTTCTGAAGATGGGGTATGGCAAACTCTTCTAAGGAGAAAGTATATTGGCTCAAGTGCAGTATCTCAGGCTTCTTGGAAACCAGGTGATTCACACTTTTGGGCTGGTCTGATGGCGACGAAGAAATTATTCTTCACATACAGTTCTTTTTCTATCAAGGATGGCTAGGAAATAAGGTTCTGGGAGGATAGATGCCTAGGTAATGCCACGCACTGAGAACAATATCCACCTTATATAATATTGTCCTTGGACGTCACAAAAATTGATACGCTCGCTCAGGTGTTGGGAACTTATCCACAATAAGTGACGTTCATAAGAGATCTTGTTGGTTCCTTATGGCGTGAATCACACGTTCGTTGGGAGACCCCAAGAGGAAGGTATGATGTAGCGTAGCGGAAATTTTCCCTTGATACAAAACCAAGTTTATCAATCCAGTAGGACTTGGAGAAGGCTTCGGAAAGGTGTCAACGGCGCCATTTACGATCGTTAACGTGGACCTGCACACACGAACAAACTACTTTGCCCCCAACGAAACAGAGAGGTTGTCAATCTCTCCGGCTTGCTGAACACAAAGAATTAAATGTATGTGTGTAAAATGATATGAGAGCAAAAATGACCAGCGAGCAAATGATTAGGAAAAGCTATTAAAACAGTTGTAAACAATATAGGAAAATAGGACCGGGGTCCACAGTTCACTAGTGGCGTCTCTCCAAAAGATAAACATATTGGGTAAACAAATTACAGCGAGGCAATTGACAAACATGGGCGCAACACAATACTATCATGACACAAAGTTCACCGTTTCATCTAATATGGGCATTACGACAAAATAAATAGACCGTTATCCAACTGCATCTATGACTAATAATCCACCCCGGGATCGCTATCCAGCCTGTCACCCGAAAGTATTAAGTTGCAAGCAACAGATAATTGCAATAAGCATGGTGCGTAATGTAAACAATGTAAACAACATACAACAATAAACACCGTTGTTTTATCCCTAGTAGCAACATCACATGTCAAGTCTTAATCGTTTCTGTCAACTCGAGTTCAGACAAGAGAGGCATGAACCCACTATCTAGCATAAATACTCTCTCTAAGATACTAGCAATTACTTCGGCCAAAGCATCCACAAGCATCGGAGAGCATGCAAGATCATAAATAAAACATATGATAAATAAACTGAACAACAATGTCATGACTCCATAATTCATCGGATCTCCGCAAACACAACATGTAGCATTACAAATAGATGATCTTGATCATGTTAGGCAGCTCACGAGATCTAAACAATGGAGTACAAGAGAGAGAGACAACCATCTAGCTACTGTCATGGACCCGTAGTCCCGTGGTGGACTACTCACGCATCACTCCGGAGGCAAGCATGGTGGTGTAGATGCCTCCGGTGACAATCTCCCCCTCCGGCAGGGTGCCGGGAAGAGATTCAGAACCCTCCCGATCTAGGGTTGGCGACGGCGGCGGCCTCGGATGTTTTTCTGAAAAATATGATCGGGTATCGAGGATTTTCGGGACGAAGGCAATTTATAGGCGAAAGGGCAACTCGGGAGAAACTTCCCCGACAAGCTTTTCTGAAACAAAAAGATGGCACTGGGCATCTTGTCAATAGGTTAGTTCCATAAATCATGCCAAAATGATATAAAAACATGTGGCAATGTTATATAACAAGCATGGAACAATCAAAAAAATTAGATACGTTTGAGACGTATCAGCATCCCCAAGCTTAATTCCTGCTCGTCCTCGAGTAGGTAAATGATAACAAAATAATTTTTGTAGTGACATGCTTTTAACACAATCTTGATCAAATAATATTGTAAAGCACATGAACTGAATGAAAGTGATCCAAGACAATGGTCTATAGTTTGAAATGAAGTAAACAATGATTAACCATGTATAACATCTAAGTAAGAATTTTTCATGAATAGTACTTTGGAGACTTGAAAATTATAAAACTCGTCATGCTTGATAGCTCACAAAGCAATATACTTTTGATAAAGGTGTTCAACCAACACAGAGGAAGATTTAAGTTTTCAGCAAGAGCTTCAACTTGTAACATACTTATCACTGGATAATGTCAGTACAAAAGTTTTCACATTTAAACGTAAGGATAAAATGTAGTAGACTTGTACCAAAATTGATACTATGTGTTTGCTTGAGAGATAAAGATTGGAAAGGAAAACTGACTCAACATAAAAGTAAAAGAAAGGCCCTTCACAGAGGGAAGCAGAGATTAATCGTGTCTAGAGCTTTTTGGTTTTTGAAAGCATATAGAGACATAAAAATATTTCTTTAGAGTGGTGCATACTATGGTCAACGAATGGCAATAGAGTTCTTGATATCTTCCATACCAAACAAATTTTAAGAGCGGCTCCCGTGAGGAACGTTATTTCTGCAGCAAGCAAATCATTCCTCTATCTCCTTTGTTTACATAAGCAGATGTTTTACTGAATTCTCAGGAACAAAATGTGAGGAGAGTTTTTTGGTGAAAGTTGTAATTTATCTTTTATGGGGCTGGGCACCCCGATGCCAGCTCTTTTTGCAAAATTAATGGACAAGTAGATGAAGCATACAAGTCCTTGGAAAACTTATTTGGCATGGAAGATATCAAACCCAACTACTACTTCCTCATGAGCTTGGAAGCAGTGGCACAAAACAGGAGTAATAACATTTTGAATATTTAAAGGTAGCACACGAAAAATTTACTTGGAGTGGCAAGGAAATACCACATGTAGGTAGGTATGGTGGACACAAATGGCATGGATATTTGGCTCAAGGATTTGGATGCACGAGAAGCATTCCCTCTCAGTACAGAGTTTTTGGCTTCGCAAGGTATCAAGCAAACACATATCATCAACCCAATAAACGAATGACCACAAGATATACATTAAGCATAACCATTAGACCTCATACCGTCTTCCTTGTCAACCAAACATGCTTTTACAAAAAGAATATCTAGACTTTGAGAAAATACCAATCAAAACAAGTGTTATAATTTTAAACTTTATGGTATTTCTCCACTACTCCATTCTTAAGTAAATGATCCACAAGTTTAAAGATTTAATCTAATTCATCTCTCAAAACAATTGACAAGTATCAAATTATTCAAGACAATGACCTACAAGATTATGTAAATTTCTTTTACCACTTCCTACATGGTTTCCCTTTCAACCAAACACCAATCAACTTATTTGAACAAAACTCTCTAAGCAAATACGCATGCAACACAAGAGAGTACTTCCTAACTACAAGAAACTAATAGCTTTGAGCAAGAGATACATGAAAAACAAGAGCTAGAAGCTAAAATAATAAAAGGATAAACATTCTACACATATAAGTGAAGAACAGGAGCATTTTATGAAAAAACGGAGCGTGTCTCTCTCCCACACAAGAATGCAAGGATCCATTATTGAAAATGACCAGCAAACAAAACAAATCAAAACTGAAAGCAAAACACAAATGACGCTCCAAGAACAGCACATATTATGTAAAGGAATAAAAATATAGTTTCATGGATCGACCTGATTAATTATCGATGAAGAAGGGGATGCCTTGGGCATCCCAAGCTTAGACGCTTGAGACTTCTTGAATATTTGGTGGAGGTCCAGGGGAGCCTCCCCATGCTTGAGCTTTAATCCCTTCTTGATCTTCTTTCATCACCTCGTTCTCTCAACACTTGAAAACTTCCTTCACACAAAACTTCTCACAAACTCATTAGAGGGGTTAGTTCTCAAACAAAATAATCCACCTTCAGTTCTCATTTGGCACATTGCATAAACTTTTCCTAAACATTGGCTACTGCCACAAAGATATAAGTGATGTTCCGTGGATAAAAGAACTCACTTTGCTCGTAAAAGAAGCAATGCAAAAACAAAGACAGAATCTGTCAAAAACAGAACAGAATGTAATATGATTTTTTTCGAGGCACTAGGACACCTCAAATCAGAAAACTTAAAACTAATGAAAGTTATAAAAACCCAGATGCTTGCTGTCAAAAATTTCAGCTACAGATCACGTTCTGTGATTTTTTATAATTTCGTACGGTGACGGACAAAAATCTTTTCTGGACAGCAACTCAAATTTTTTACTTTCCTCTCATTAGAGGCTATTCTTGGCACAAAAAAAAAAATAAAAAGGATACAAGGGAGTTGCTACAGAGGTAACACCACACAAAACTCAACAAAACAAAAACAAACTGAAAGTAAAAACAATGGGTTGCCTCCCATAAGCGCTTCTCTTTAACGCCTTTTAGCTAGGCACAATGGCAAAAGTCAAGTATTATCAATATTGGCATTCAAATCAGGTTGGAATTTTTTTATAAATTTTGTATCTTTTCTATGCAAGGCTTAGATTCTCTTTTCTTACTTCCTTTAGGCTTGCTACTTTCATCAAAAGGGTTTTCAGGAACAATCCAATCAAAATTCTTCTCTAAGGCTTCATGCATTGCTATAAGCTTAAAGGGTATAGGTATTTTTAGTTCCCTTTCACATTCGGTTTTTTCCTTCATACTTCACCCTTTTAATTTCAAAAGTTTCTAGGTTGTGCTTAATATTAAGGCTACATCCAACATATTATAATGAGCAAAAATCTTTCTAGCTTCTCTAGCAATATCATCAAATTCCATAAGCAAGGTTTTAAGCAAGAAATCTTTGTCTTCCCCTTTCTCCATACTTTCAAGTTTAAAGAATAATTGTTGTATCGTAGGATGAAGGTTAACAAACCTAGCTTCTAATTTTCCACCAAAGAAACTACAGCAGTTTCATAATCATGTGTAAGTTCCACCAAAGATTTTTCATTAAGATCATAAAGACTATTAATGTAATTAAGGAATTCTTCAATATTATTTTTACCAATGATGGAACCACTTCCTACCTTAATGTCTTTCATAGCAAACTTAGGTAAAAGCATGATGACTCAAACAAGCAATAAAATCAAGCAAAACCGAAAAGAAAAACTTGCTGGATTTTTTTTTTTTGAGTTTTAAAGCAAACGAAAAGCAAAACAAGACTAAAAAAAATATACTAAGCAAGACAATAACAAAATAGAGTGTAAGGACGTGCGAAACTCCCCTCGCTGAAGCTTCCAAGTCCCTGGCAACGGCGCCAGAAAATGTGCTTGATGGCGTGAATCACACGTTCGCTGGGAGACCCCAAGAGGAAGGTATGATGTAGCGTAGCGGAAATTTTCCCTTGATACAAAACCAAGTTTATCAATCCAGTAGGACTTGGAGAAGGCTTCGGAAAGGTGTCAACGGCGCCATTTACGATCGTTAACGTGGACCTGCGCACACACGAACAAACTACTTTGCCCCAACGAAACAGAGAGGTTGTCAATCTCTCCGGCTTGCTGAACACAAAGAATTAAATATATGTGTGTAAAATAATATGAGAGCAAAAATGACCAGCGAGCAAATGATTAGGAAACGCTATTAAACAGTTGTAAACAATATAGGAAAATAGGACCGGGGTCCACAGTTCACTAGTGGTGTCTCTCCAAAAGATAAACATGTTGGGTAAACAAATTACAGCGAGGCAATTGACAAACATGGGCGCAACACAATACTATCATGACACAAAGTTCACCGTTTCATCTAATATGGGCATTACGACAAAATAAATAGACTGTTATCCAACTGCATCTATGACTAATAATCCACCCCGGGATCGCTATCCAGCCTGTCACCCAAAAGTATTAAGTTGCAAGCAACAGATAATTGCAATAAGCATGGTGCATAATGTAAGCAATGTAAACAACATAAAGCAATAAACACCGCTGTTTTACCCTAGTAGCAACAGCACATCTCAAGTCTTAATCGTTCGTCAACTCGAGCTCAGACAAGAGAGGCATGAACCCACTATCTAGCATAAATACCCTCTCTAAGATACTAGCAATTACTTCGGCCAAAGCATCCACAAGGATCGGAGAGCATGCAAGATCATAAATAAAACATATGAATAAACAATCTGAACAATAATGTCATGACTCCATAATTCATCGGATCCCCGCAAACACAACATGTAGCATTACATAAAGATGATCTTAATCATGTAGGCAGCTCAAAAGATCTAAACAACGAAGCACAAAGGAGAAGAGACAACCATCTAGCTACTGCCATGGACCCGTAGTCCGTGGTGGACTACTCACGCATCACTCCGGAGGCAGGGATGATGGTGTAGATGCCTCCGGTGATGATCTCCCCCTCGGCAGGGTGCCGGGAAGAGCTTCAGAACCCTCCCGATCTAGGGTTGGCAACGGCGGCGGCCTCGGATGTTTTCTGGAAAATATGATCGGGTATCGAGGGTTTTCGGGACGAAGGCAATTTATAAGCGAAAGGGCAACTCGGGAGGGCACCCGAGGTGCCCAGGTGGGCCCCAGCCACGGTCAAGGGGTTGACCGTGCCTGGGGGTCGTCTGCGGCCTGTGAGGCCCCCCTGCAGGTCTCATTCGGCGCAGTCTTTGTTTCCATGTAAAAATAATTCCCGTAATTTTTAGGCGATTCGGAGAAACTTCCCTGACTAGCTTTTCTGAAACAAAAAGACAGCAGAAAACAGGAACTGGCACTGGACATCTTGCCAATAGGTTAGTTACATAAATCATGCCAAATGATATAAAAACATTATAAAAACATGTGGCAATGTTATATAACAAGCATGGAACAATCAAAAATTATAGATACGTTTGAGACGTATCGGTTCCCGGTTAGCATCTTGGACTGAGTTGCTATAGCGTCTGGTTTTGGTCAATCTGACGTAGGGGGATGGAATCTACACAAGAGTGGAAAATTCTTTGTGGACTCTATGTACAAAGCTCTAATCCAGCCGGATGTGCCAGTAGATGATAACAAAAAAATATGGAAGATAAAGATTCCACTAAAAATTAAAAAAATTGCGCAATATCTTCATCGAGGGGTAATTCTCACTAAGGATAACCTTGCAAAACGTAATTGGCATGGAAGTAAAAGTGTGTCTTCTGTCAGAAGGATGAGACTATCAAACACTTATTTTTCGATTGTAAATTTGCTGGTTATATATGGTCAATCATCCAGATAGGTTCTACCTTATACCCACTACGAAGCATAGCAAATAGTTTTGGTAATTGGCTTAATGGTGTGGATCATAGGTTTAAACGACTTATTAGGGTGGGAGCGCTTGCCGTTATATGATCGCTTTGGCTTTGTAGAAACGGCAAGGTTTTAATGATAAAAATTTGTCTCTCATGCAAGTTATCTACCGGTGCACAACTACACTTTGTTATTGATCACCGCTACAGCGTGCGGAGCATCGCGACCTGTTAACGGACATGTGTACACGACTAGAGGATATGGCGAGTGACTTTTTATCCAGCATGGTTGGCAGCATAATCTTCGGATCGGTCCGTCACCACCATAGACGTCTTTACAATTTCTCATCATGATATGTAATTCACCTTTTTATTTATTTTGAGATTTCTGAATGAGTGATGGTTGTGTGCATCTTAGCTATGCAGAGGCTGGGTGTAATTTTTAAAACTCTTTAAGTAATAAAGCTCCCTGTATCGGTTTTTTTAGCATTGAGGTTACCAGTATAGGTAGAAATTAAAACAAGCACACAAGTAGCAGAAACAGATTATGACGAACACATAGCAGCCATAACACGCACACATAGCAATCATAAAGGACATGCACGACTGATGCATGTAAAATGCATACATGAACTTTGCATGTTATTACTAGATATTCTTACATATTTGCAACTTATATGATGTTATATTCATGTTTTATAATGATTTCGGGGATTTTCTAAACAATCCCCCCTCTTTTGGTTCTAACTCTGTTTTTCAGAAAACGTCTTTTTTAGTGTTTCGGACTTTCCGGGAGCTTCGGGACTCCAAAAAGGGCAAGGCCAAAGAGCACGGTTCAGAATTTTCGAGACGAACGCAATGGGCTGAAAATGAAGACCAGAAGCCCAACCAGATGGAAACTAGAGGGCCCCACGTGGTCAGATTCCCTGGCCGCGTGAGGACCCCTCTTTTCCCCTCGTGGATCCGATGCCGTCCGTTTTCGTCTCCGTGGATTCGTCTTGACCTAAAACCGGCTATAAAAATAGTCCCCAGGGAGTTTCGGGAGGAGGCGGCGGAGAAACACAAAACCACGAAACAGAGAGTCAGAAGGCTGCCGCCGGAGAAGATCGAAGGGGGGAAACGCCGCCGGAATCACCTCGGAGGGCTCCACCCCCTCCGGCGTGTTCATCATCAACATCTACAGCAAGATCATCTCCATCTCTCCACTGTAAACTCTTGGCAAACACGATATATGATGCAATATACTATTCCCTTGATCTATTGTGTCTCCCATCAATGTTTGAGAAGTGATTTGTTCATGGCAATAGTGAAATAGTTCGTTGATTGGTTGCATACAAGTTTTGTTATCTTTTATGATTGTCTTTATGTACAATATATGAGTGCACACATATGTTGGGGAATGCATGTAAGGTGATCACCGGTAATGTAATGGAGTGAGGGAGACTTGGGAGGACATGTAAACCTGAGACCGAGTCATGAAGTTACTTTATTGGGGGATATATATAGGGGACCTTAGAACTTAATGCTATGGTGGGACTTTTATGTCTTAATAATTCTTGTGTGCTCATTTACTTGGCCATGAGATCCATCATAAGGGGTTTTAGTTCATTTATCTGGCTACACCTATTTATGGCTCCTTCCTAGAAGAAACAATTAAGACTGAAACATGTGCTTCACTAATTATGACAACCACACGAATGAAATAACAATTGCTAAAACATTTGCTCCTTGAGATATTTGCTACTTGAGATATTTGCTACTTGCTACTTTGAGAAACTTGCTCTAAGAAACTTGCGTTTGAAAATTGATTGAGAAACTTGTTACTAGATAAACCCATTCCACATCACTTGCTTTCATTAGTTAGTTCCTTTCATATTTAAATTATTGCTTTGCACAACGGCCATATAAGAGGATTATAGGGCTTTAGAGAATAGATAGTTTACCTTCAGTTCCTCGTGGGTTCGACACTCAAATACTTATCGAATTGTGCTACAGTGATTCCTTGCTCTTGGGGACACTAGTAGGGAAACCCTATATAGGTAGGTGGGCAGTCTGTGGCGCACCCTTAATTGGTGCGCCACAGAAATCTTGCCCTTTCTGTGGCGCATCCATTGCCCATGCGCCACAGAAAGCCAGAATTCTGTGGCGCATGCCATCCCATGCGCCACAGAAAATATGTGGGTGATGCATGTAAAATGCATACATGAACTTTGCACTTTAATTGCTTATATTCCAATCATATTTGCATCATATAAGGGTTATATCAATGTTTTATCATGATTTTGGAAATATCTCAATGATTTCCTATTTTTATGGAATTAACCCTGCACAGGCAGAAAACCCCGTTTTCTTATTTTAATGTTTCAGGGACCCAAACGTCAACGAAATCACCTGGAAATTTACGGGCGTCAATATTTGGAAGGAAGAAGACCTACGGAAAAAGGAAGCGAGCAAACGGAGGCCCGAGGGCCAAATGAGCAAGGCCACGCGGCCAGGTACATGGGCCGCGTGGGACCCACCCATTTGGGCCTCGTGGCTCCGTTGCCTTCGATCTCTTCTCCACCGACATCGTCTTGACCTAAAAACGCCTATAAAAAAGGTCCCCCGACGTTCTCTGGAAGGAGCGCCGCACAAACACAGAAACACCGAAACGGAGATCAGGAGCTGCAGATTGGAGGGGGAAAACTCCGGCGGGGCGCTGCCGGCGTGGTCTCCATCTTCTCCATCGACTTCTCCACCGTCTCCATGATGAAGAGGGAGTAGTCCACCTCTGGACTATGGGTTTGTGGAAGTAACTTATGTATCTCTCCTCTCTTGAGCTTCACTAATTAGCACCGTATGAGCTGCTGAATATGATTACGGTCACCGTTGTAATACCTTTGTGGTGGATCTTTATGAGTTAATATATGTTTGAGATTGCAATGTTTGTTTCAGTTATGAGTATAGATGCATATTATGTACCCGTTCTTGTCTACTTGTTTTGATCAAGCATGTTTATGAGAGCGTGTGAGGGGAACGTGTGCATTAGTTGGAGTAACGGGGGGTGGCTAGTGCAGTGAACGTGAGAGAAAGTTCTGCGATCCACTTTGGTATCTTTACCTTACTTTGTTGCCTCACTAGGGATAAACTAAAATACCATGCTACCGGAGATGTGGGTGTGACCATTGCCACTACTCCATGACTAGATCTAGCATGTTCTTATTTTCACTTCATGTCATGATACTTAATGCTATACTCTGAGTTATCTTAATTACTGAGGTGTTATGATTTAGTTCGCATCTTGGTGGAGTATAAGAGAGGTTAATAACCAAAAGATCTCTATGTTAGGACGTGATGCCCATATATCTAAGTAACTTGTTATCAAACCTTGTGTTGCAATCTCATATGTTAACTGTGTGTGTTCCATTGTCTACCACTTTATAAAAAGAGAGTGCATTTGTGAAACCATGAACCCCAGTCCATTTTTAATCATAAGAAACACCTTTCCAACACCATATACCACTTTTCTATTTTCAGCCATCATTAAATCCGAAAATACAAAAATACTTTTCATCTTGCATACATCATTTAAAACCCAAAAATATCATTTATCATTGCATCCACCATCATTGCATATTTATTTCGTGGGAAAACTGTCTTCCACTTTACTATACACTCTGCACTTGGAGTCTCAACCTAATCCCGTTTATTTGTGCAGGCATCAAGACTTGCTCTTCGGGACCATCAGTGGGTCCCACGTCCAATGATTGGGCCAGATCCATCTAGGAACTTTCTGTGGCGCACTGCCCACGGTGCGCCACAGAATGCGTTTGGTGCGCCACAGAAAGCCTCCTAGCCCGTGCGCCACATAAATGAAGCTTTCTGTGGCGCACCGAGATCCGTGCGCCACAGAAATGCAGCTTTCTGTGGCGCACGAGATCCGTGCGCCACAGAATATTGGCCCAGATCTACAAAAAGGTGGCAGCCCCACTTTCCCCATGTGACCTTCTCCATTCTCCCATCTAGCTCGAGTTCCTCCTCTCTCCCATGCCATTTTGACCATCCTATTCTCCATTATTTGTTGTTAAACCTATTTGTTTGCTATATAATTGGTGAGGCTTGGGGAGAGCCTCCATATATATTCTCCTCCTCTCTTTTTGTCCACTATTTTCTCCCATCACCACACACTCTCTCTCATCGATCACGGTCACGTCTCGGCAACGGATCTAGATCTACTAGGTGGGTATTGTTGGATGGATGTTTGTTAAAGGCATGAGAAACTTGTCGGCGGGCGATTGTGTGTGGTTTGCATGAAGCAAACTATTGTTGAACGGATCTATGCATGAAACTTGTGTGTGTGGTTTGCATGAATCTTTGCATGTTGTTGCTTGCCCGGCGTGGTGCATGGATGTTTGCCGAAATGTTGATTCATTTCCATTTCGGTAAATTTTTGCACCACATATGTCCTACTTTTAGGGGAAGTCATGCCGAATTTTTTCGTCGAACATTTCCGACTTTCCGACTTCCCGCATGAGAAGCTTGTATGTGTGTGTGCATGTTGCGGTTAATTAATTCTAATTAATAACACATACTCTATATGTATACCGCGTAGGCGACCATGGTCATCAAGATGAGCTCCAGTCGAATCAACAACTACAAGGAAGAAGCGAAGGCGGAAATGAGTCGGTGCAACGGGCGCCAGATACGATGTCCGTGTCGAAGTTGCAAACTTGTGAGATGGATCGACCCTGATTCCGGACAATTGGAGGAACACCTGCTCAGGCGCGGTTTCATGCAAGGCTTCAACCAAGCGCCGACAGCAAATGTTGCGCCTGAAGACGAGGGCGGGCAAGATGATCGTGACGAAGGAGATGCCGACGGACATGGTCACGATGAAGGAGTAGATGGTGGTGGAGAAGACGCGAACACGCCGCAGAGCTCGCTAATGTCGGCCTTGATGGAGTCTCATGTTCAAGAACTGCTCCTCAAGGAGGCGAGCACCGTTAGAGAGAAAGCCAAGCTGGCGCAAATGGAGATAGACGGGAAGACTCCGTTGTATCCTGGGTGCCGGCCACAGGATACGCGCTTGCAAGTAACGCTTGATGCTCTGGAGATGAAGTCGGGAAACAAATGGACCGACGCGAGCTTCAACAAGAACATGCAATTCTTCCACGAGCGTCTTCCCGAGGGGAACACATTGCCAACTAGTATCGAGGAGGCCAAGAAAGTCGTGTGCCCTCTTGACCTACCGCACGTTAAATACCACGCCTGCATCAATGATTGCAATTTATCGGGGCGAGTACGAGGACAGAACCACATGTCCGGTGTGCGGCCAAGGACGGTACAAGAGCCGTGGGAAGAAAGTTCCTCGAAAAGTGGTATGGTACTTTCCTATCACTCCCCGTCTGCAGCGGTACTTCGTGGACCCTAAGGAAGCAAAGCTCATGCAATGGCACGCGGAAAGGGAGAAGCCCGAAGAAGATCCGGAGAAGGGCAGGATCCTTACACACCCTTCAGACGCTAGCCAGTGGCAAGAGTTGGACGCCGTCGGAAATTTCGGAGGCGACGCAAGGAACGTCAGGCTCGGTATGAGCACCGATGGACTCAATCCGTTCGGCAACCAGAGTAGCACGCATAGCACCTGGCCCGTGTTTGTATGGCCTTACAACCTTCCCCCGTGGTTGTGCACGAAGCAAAGGTACATACACATGAGTATTCTCATTCAGGGGCCGAAACAAGCAGGTGTCCACATACATCTGTATCTCGCGCTGTTGAAAGAGGAGTTAGCCACGTTGTGGGAGACGCCAGCCCGTACGTGGGATGCCTACACTGGAGATTATTTCGACATGAGAGCCGCGTTGCTCACGACGGTGCAGGACTATCCTGGTTGCTCATATGTATCGGCCCAGGTAGGCCACGGATTCTGCGCATGTGTCAGGTGCATGGATAAGACCCCGCATCTCCAGCTACCAAGGAATCCCGGGTCTTCGAAAACCGTGTACCCAGGGGCTCGAAGGTGGCTTCGCATGGATCACCCGTGGAGAAAACGCGGTGACCTGTTCAATGGTAAGGACGAGATCGAAGGAGCCCCGAGCCGAGGAGCGGCACAGAAATCGACGAGCTGTTGAAAAATTGGGAGGAGTGCCCCGCGCCGGGAAAGAAACGACCGAAGGTAGATCCGCTGCTGGGTGTATGGAAAGCGAGGTCTGTTTTCCACGACTTGGAGTACTGGAAGGTCCTCAAGACGCCACATAGCCTCGATATGATGCACATTACGAAGAATGTCACCGAGGCTCTGCTTGGCACTCTTTCCAACATGCCGGAAAAGTCCAAGGATGGGACGAAAGCAAGATACGATCTGAAATGGCTTGGTGTCAGGAAAGATCTTCAGATCCCCGATAGTGATGACGATGATGATGATGATGATCAGACGGAAGGGACTCAAGGTCGCCGCAAAAGGGTAAAGAAGAACACTGTGGTGCTTCCCGCTACGTGCTTCACTATGAGTCCGGAGGAGCTCGAGCAATTCTACAGTGTCTCCTAGGAGTCAAATTTCCTCATGGTTACGCGGGGCAGATAAGCAGATATCTGGACGGAACGAAGAAGAGGTTTAGCGGGATGAAGTCTCACGACTGTCACGTGCTGTTGACGCAGATACTTCCCGTTGCGATTCGAGGGATAATGGACGAGCACGTCCGTGATACGCTGCTTGCCCTTTGCAAATTTTTCGACGTCATCAACAGGAAGTCGATCGGCGTGAAGCAGCTCGACAGGCTACAGGAAGAGATCGTGCTGATACTATGCGAGCTCGAGATTTACTTCCCGCCAGCATTCTTTGATATCTGCGTGCATCTCCTTCTCCATGTCGTTGATGACATCAGGCAGCTCGGGCCAACGTTCATGCACTACATGATGCCGTTCGAAAGGATGAACGGTGTCATGAAAGGATACGTTCGCAACAGGGCCCGTCCAGACGCAAGCATGGCCAAGGGCTTTCTAACCTACGAGTGCATCTCCTTCTGCCAGAATTATCTAAGCACCGAGAACCAGATGTTGGTCTGCCCAGAGGAAACACTTCGGCAGGCTCATGGATATGGTCACCGAGGGCACCAGCTCAATCTTTGTCAGCATGCAGGGTCGAAAGGACGACTTCGACAGGGCTCACCGGGTCGCGCTACAACACTTACAATTGATCGAAACTTGGGTGGAAGAGCACAAATGCTTACTCGAGCAACATTACATCAACTGGGCCGGCCGAGGAAGAAGGGAGACGTAACCAGAGCGCACAACTCTAGCTTCACGCGTTGGTTCAAGCAAAAGCAACTGGAGCTAGCAAAGAGCAAAACCCATCTACGGAAGATGAAAGACTCATATTCTCCTTATCACGGGGTCCCTCGCACAACGTAAAGACCTATCAGGCGTACGACATCAACGGCTACAGATTCTACACCGAGGAAAAGGACAAGAATCGAATATCAAAACTCAGGAGTAACTATGCTATCCTACGGCGATGAGGAGGCTACTGTCAAGGAAAGATACTTCGGAAGGATTGAGGACATATGGGAGCTCAACTACTGTGGAGAGTTGGTGCCAATGTTCCGTGTAAGATGGGCCAAGGACGTCGTCAAAGAAGGCCGGTATTTCACCACCATGGTAATACCCGATGCCAAATCGAAGAACGCCTCCGCGAAAAATGAGCCATGGGTACTCGCTAGCCAAGTTGAGCAATGCTTCTTCATTACCGACCCGTCAAAGCCTAGCCGTGTTGTCGTGAGGAGGGGCAAGAGGAGCATCATCGGAATGGAAGGAGGCGCCACCGAGCAAGACTTGGACAACGAGCCAAAGATCGAGGAGGAATTCGACAAGTTCTTCGACATGCCTACTACTAGTACACAAAGAAGGAAGACCTCCCTACCTACTAAAGGTTGTCCGTTCACGCGAAGAAATCTCAAGGTGACCGGCCTAAAGTTTTCAACCGCGAAGAAGGGAAAGAAGAGAAGCTAGCTCGGAACCGAGACGAAGAAGACTTTTTTGGTGTATTTAATTTGTGTGTGTGTGTGAGACAATGGAAGCATATATGTATGATCATGAATATGTATGAGACAATGCAAGTTTTTGAATATGTATGAGTCAATGAATTGAATATTGTATGAATTGAATATACATTGTGTGTGAGACAATGCAAGTTTTTGAACCAAATTTTAGAAAAAAAAAGTTAAAAAAAGTGAGTTTGCTAGGATTCAAACCTGGCTGTCCATTGAATATACATTGTGTGTGAGACCACTGGGTTGTGTTGCTGTTTGTGTCATCAAACAGCAGTACAACTTTTTAAATTCGTACTAGACAATTCTGTGGCGCACCCCACCAACGTGCGCCACAGAATCCTGCATTTCTGTGGCGCACCCCACCAACGGTGTGCCACAGAATCCTGCCTTTCTGTGGCGCAACCCTCCAACGGTGCGCCACAGAAGTTTGTTGCGCCCACTTACATGTGGGTCCGCCAACGCGCCTCCCTCACTAGTGCACTGCCGCTCGAAATTAAACTGCTAAGTCCTCGCGCCGCGCTCAGACAGCACCCGCCCTCGCCGCCGGCAGCTCCCGCCCGCCCGCGCGCTCCGACGACCACCGCGGCCCGCCCAACACTACTCGCGCCCCGGCCGCACACGCCCGACATTCCTCGCCGCTCCTCGAGCGCCCGAGCCCAACGCCTCGGCGCCCTCGAGCAGAGCCACCGTCGCCACCGGCCCACCACCTCGACGCGACGCCGCCGACGCCCTCGACATCCCTCTCCCCCCTCCAACCATCCCCTCCCGAGGTGCTGCTCCTTCCATCCCTCTCCCTCCCTCCACACCTGCACACTAGGTGTTTGGTCAAATGCCAAACCCATATTTTTACAGAATTGCACTAGGAAACGGCCATCTCTTTGTCATCCAGTCATGTCTCCGCAAATATTACATTGTGGAAGTGATCCAAGTCCTCATAGATTCATTTGCTGGTGACTCGTTCCTTGCTGTACATCTGATCCCACCGGCATGGACTCTCTAGGTGGCTTGTAGCCAACACCAGCTTGATCTCACCTTCAGATGTAGATTCTTGCATGCACAGCTCCCTTCCCTTATTGAGTTACAAATGGGAGGCATTTAACAGAAATCACGGGCAACTTGCTCACTGCACTTATTGCAATCGAATCACATTACTGAAATACATGAATAATAAAAAAAAAATGAGAGATGTCTTATAAGATGTAACAGGACAACATAATGTTTAAGAGCCAGTAGACTCAGGAGCAAAATTCAGTTACCTAGAGCAAGCACTAAAAGGAATTATGATGCAACAGGTTCAAATAATACAGCTTGAATTAAAAAATAAAGTGCACGAGCTCCATCATGGCTATTTTATATTTCTAACCAAGGCTGTCTTACCATTAGCATTTTAGGAATGTTAAATTGATGCTGTTTGTGTATTCCCTCGATCGAGCTCCCTCTTCAGCTCAACCTGGGGGCTAGAACAGCCCAAAAACCCAGCTCATGTTATTTCCCTAAATTATCCACTTTCCTTTCAGATCTTGAAGTCGCTATTATTCATTCATGCATCTTACGATCTAGAAATATGTAGCAAAATCTAATGACAGAATAGCTAAGTTAGTTTCCATGGGGACGCTGCAAGAGAATCGTGCCATTTCATTCCTGATTTACTTTTTTATTGAGTGCAAATATCTTCAAAAGTTTTTCAGCAAACACACCGCATCAACACATAGGGTGTCATCTATGTTTCCTAATATCAAACTATGGATACGATCTAGCTCATCACGACTAAAGCACCCTGGAGGCACAAAGTTAGCAAGTAAAATTTTATAGCGCTAACTATGTCCAGCAAAAAAAAACAAGACATTAATTCCAATGGACATACTCCCTTGTCCCTATGTGACAGAACAAGTGAAGTTGTGTCCATATTTTGGTTAATTGCTATGGTGTAACTAGAAGTATTTGCTACTGCCACTATTTTGCTACTGCCACTATGGTACTAGAAGTGTTAATTCTTATGCTTTCTTGCAGACCATCAGCTTCGACTACATCAAACTACTAAACTAAAGTTCCCCTTTGGTGAGCATTTCGTCAAAAACCTCCGGTGACCATGTGTTCTGTGTTACCACGACCATCGTGTCGTGGTTGTTTGTGATGCTGTTGCCGGCCAGCTATGCCGGCGGGAAATGTGTTCATGTGATGCTGTTGCCGGCCAGCGATGCCGACGGGATATTATTTGTGAAATGCTTGTGCAGGTACCCGTGAGGCCTTGAGATTGCCGGAACGTCGATTAACTTCCGTTCCGGCAAATTCGGGTACTCCATATGTCCTATTTTTAGTAAAGGTCATGCCAATTTTTTCGTGAAATTTAGCATGACTTTGCTAAAAATAGGACATATGGGGTATTGCGACTAATGCATGGACCGGGGTATCTTAGTACTAAATTAAGTGATACTTTTGTTATATTTGTTGTACTAACTTTTGCCTCTTTTTCAATGCAGTGCAAACATGTCCTCCGACGCCGGCCCTTCTAAGCACATCAGCGTCGAAGAACAAGCTAGAGAAAAGAACAATTGTACTGGGAATTCTCCCAGAGATGGAGGATGCGGATGGCCGCCGAACTGGCTCGTGACGGCGATGGTGACTTTCTGATAGAGGATGCCGGCGGCGATGGGACGAAACCACCACCACCGATGGCGGCGACCACACGGATGTCGGGGGTGGCGACCACACGGATGTCGGGGGTGGCGACCACACGGATGGCGGTGGTGGTAGTAACCCACCGCTAAGAGGCATAAGAAGCCGAGGAAGGACCGGACACCGCATGCGGTGGCCCCTCACAGACACGTTCACTAAGGTCTCCTTAAGTGGCCAACCACAGGAGCCTAGGAACATCGCAAGTGGGTACGGCATGCAACTAGGGTGCATCCTCCGGGAAAACCGCGCCGATCACCACGTATGTCCTCAGGAACAAGGACAATGAGGCTTTGCGCACAGACCTCCTCAAGAAGCTTCACCAACGATACAATTTCCCGGATGATGGAAACAAAAGGTGGACAACTACGCCATCACGAAGATGAGCACCGCCTTGACTAGCTGGAGAGGCCGGGTGAAGGCGAAGATTGACAAGGGTCTTAGCTGGGCGGAGATCAGTGCCAAAGAGCCGTACATCGTATAGAAGAGTTCGAGGCATTCAAGTTGTCCTTGGCATCTTCCGGAGGCTCAAAAATGGACCGAGTGGGGGAAGAAGATGCGGGCACTGAACTTAGGTAACCACCGTTTGGGAAGCGGCGGTTACGCAGGAAAACAGCCCGCTTGGGACAAAGAGGATGCCGAGGTTGCGAAACTTGGGAAAGAGAACCCGTGGCTTAAAATCACGGACGAGCAAGTTAGAACTTTGTTCGGTCCCGCTACTATCTGAAGCCGGGGACGGGGAATTCGTTACCGACTATCAAGATGTGCTGGATTTCGAGAAAAAGCTGGTAAGGAACTTAATTACCGCGGATATCTCAAAGTCCATTTGCGTTGATTTCTACATGGGTTCACGTTTATTTCCTTTGTCCGCAGGAGGATCAGTTGAAGGATGAGGCTGAGGCCGGCCCTGGGACACGACTTTCAACCGGGCGATGAACGTTTACAAGGGGAGGACAAGTCAAAGCCGCCGACGTCAGCTGGCCGTGTTGACCGGCTTTGGTACGAGCATGAAGTTCCTCGAGTACTACAGCACGGACCCCGAGAAGAAAAAGGAGAGGAGGAAGCCGGCTAAAGATAAAGCCGAGGTTCTCGAGCTAAGGAAGAAGCTGGAGACACTAGAGAAAGAAAAGGTGGACTCCAGCATGGTCGACAAGCTAGTGGCCGAGAAGGTGGACGAGAAGCTCCGAGTTTCTTACCCCCTCCATTGCTGGAGGGGATAGCTGCTTGGCAAGCAGGAGGTCAATAGGGCCGATACACTGCCCAGCTTCGCCGGCAGCACCTCCAGCAATAACGTGTCGCCGGTCCTGGTGACCCCACCGGTGCCCCCTGTCGTGGATCAACATACACCAAGGCCGGAGAATAATGATAATGCGCACGAGCGGCCGGAGAATGATAGGCCGGCCGCCGGCATCGGCGCCCTTGTCTCGACATTAGCCGAGCTTGACGCCATCACCAAGGTAACTAATTAGTTAGTTGATAACCCACAAGTATAGGATCGCGTGTAGCCTTTTCGATAAGTAAGTGTCGAACCCAACGAGGAGCTAAAGGTAGGATAAAGTATTCTCTCAAGTTCTATCAACCACTGATACAACTCTACGCACACTAAACGTTTGCATTATCTAGGAAGTAAAACTACAGTAGCAATACGGTATGAGAGGTAGTTTGCAAGATAATAAATACAAGAAAGTAAAAGTTAGTGCTGCAGCAATAAAGTACACTAAGTAACCATATACTAACAGTACCATGAGTGTGGAAAAGTGGTGGTAATTGTGGTGGCTTTGTCCAAGATTAATTAGTGAAGGTACTTGGTTCATTGTCTTCGATGCAGTTTTCTATGTGGGAGAGGCTAAATATACATGCACTCCACTACTTGGGATTACAAGTACTATATGATTGGATTGTTAGCAAGCATCCGCAAATACTAACAATGCATTAAGGTTTCCCCAACCATAGCCTTAAGTTCATTGTCCTCTTACTCCCATACGTGCAACTAATCGGTTCGCGTTCTCAGGTTTCTGTCACTCCGGCAGAACTTCCCCCGCTTCGTTACAAATACTACTAACCCTAGGGTGTTGATCCATGCGCGCACAAGTATAATGGACACCAAAGGACAGTACCATATCAACATACAACTCTAATGAACCATAGACATTCAACAAAGCAATCAAAAGGCAAATAAACTACATAAACATGATAAAGATCATAGATAAATATTATAGCATCAAACACCATGTTTACATAGGACGGTACAGAGGTTTGTGGGAGGATGAACCACTGAATACAAGGAGGAGATGTGTTGGAGATGGCGGTGAAGACGGCGGAGAGGGACAGCGCGGCGGCGCAGGGCGGCGGCGGCGCCGGCGGTGCGGGGAACTCCTTTCCCCGCCGCCAGCAAGCTTGGGGAGCGCCGCCCTTAGCCTCCCTCCTTCATTGCTTCTTGGGAGCCCTCCCCCTTGGAGATGGGATCCATGGGGGAGGCAAAAACGTGGCTTTTGGTGGCTGAAATTCGTGGGTGGAGGAGTCCTCCACGAATTAGGTTTCCTCGCTTTATAATCTTCTCGGATTTCCGTCACCCCTTTTAGGGTTCCACCAAAACGGCCTACAGGCCGCGTCCGAACTCCGATTGGGCTGATCTCGGCTTAAAATCTTCGTATGGAAAAATTGTGACAACTTTCGTAAGAGCCAGGTCTCCATTTGACGTCATCTTCGAGGGTCAAACTGACAATCTTCGTAAAAAGTTCTCAGACAGATTTCAGGAAAGTCCCAATTCGATTCCAACAAGGTTTCCTCTTGTATTCTTGATAATTTCTACACATCAAATAGTAAAACAAGAACATTGTGCACTTTTGCAACTATTAGTTGGTTAGTCCAAATAAAATAATAAACTTAATATAAAAACAAGTGCTAAAAGCATAAAAATGGCTATATATGCCTTTGATGACTGCCATATCTCATGCATGTGCCCAACATGTGTTGACTCCCAGACATGCCTTGCATACTCCTGCATAGGGTGGGGGTCGGCGCGAGTTGAAGGAAGTCGCAACGGCCAAGATCATACAACCTTTGACCCGCGATATGCACAACACCCGAATGAGCGAGGTCGTGATGAAAGTCAATGTGCGCGAGGTACTGCCTGAGTTCCGTGACATCGACCCCCCCCCCCCCCCCCCCCCCACGCAACTCCGGGAGCCGAGAAACACATGAAGCTTGGCAAATGCGGGAAGTGGATGATGGAATGGCCGAAGACCCAGATTCGTCTTGGGGATGTTCTTCATGGGGTCAGGCGCACCGGCGGCGCCACCTCGAGGCCCCGGCCCCCGGTCGTTCGGCCCCCGTCGAGGCGGCCACAAAAAGCTGCTGCGGATGAACCGGCGCCACAAGCAGCCGTCGCCACCACCCAGAAGGAACCGCCGTCGCCGCCACCACTGGCCGGAAGCTACCGCCGGTCGCCGCCACCACCGGCTGCAAGCTACCACCGGTCGTCGCCGCCACCAACCGCCACAAACAGTTGTTGGGAACATCTTCACCGCAACCGTCCAAGGTTAGTTCTGACTTTCCGAATTCACCGACTTTCCGACTTTCCCGACTAACGGATGTGCTATTGTTTATGTTTAGGACAAAGCCGTTACACCTCAACTTGGTGGCAACGACGACAATGAGGAGGAGGAGAATGATGTCAACGTCGATGACTACATCAACACTGGCGCCTGCATGGATGGTATGTACATGCCTCTTGTGGATGAAGAACCCTTCTGCGACCACCGCGGTCAACCTGCTCGTCCCACTTCATGCACACAACGCCTGGCCTTTACCGACACGCCTCCGATGCCGGCGATCATCAAGCTCAACCGGGTAACATTTTCAGCCCTAACACACTGCAAGAAACTGTTAAAGCAGGGTTCACTTCACCCCACAATCCCTAGAGATGAAGAACAAGAAGAAGCACAGGAAGAGAAAAGGATCCTCCACCTCTGCGAGCCAACCAGCTCCTAAGATCCGGGGTCTTGAAGACACGATTCCACCCCGTGCGGATGGCCTCCCCCGAGTTCATGAAGCTGGTAAACCAATCTTGCCTGGGGACTTGCTCCGCCTTGCAGAAGGACCCATGATTGTCTTGCAGGAATCTATCTTGCATCTAGAGGAGCTCCTTCTTAAAGACAAGCAGCCGAGTTACCCGGCGTTCGCGGTCCAGGTGCCAAAGGAGCTGGTGGACTTTGTCCAGGAAGACCCCGCGGATGTGTTCTTCATAGCGTAGGAGGACATCTTCAACCTGTTTCACACTAAACGGCTGACTATAACATGGTCCGCCTATATGCGCTCGATGTGGCGATGAAGATCAGGAGAGATGATACCCCGTACGTCGCGATAGTGGATCCCTACTACATGCGCGACAGCCATCTGGTGGAAGGATCAAAGACACGGGAAACGGCCACGGAGTACCTCGTAAGGGTCATGCTGGCCAACAAGAGGAAGAACGCCCTTCTTCTGCCTTTCTTTTTCGAGTAAGTACACATCCGCTTGCCACCGTCGTATCTTATGCCTTCTTGTACATTTCTTCCATCGCTGATCCTTTGTCCAACATTCCGTTTCAATTGTGTTGAGCAGGGACAAGTACTGCGCACTCATCTACGTATCCCCGAGGTGGTCCATTGCCACTTATTTGGACTCGGGGAATAAATCCACGCCGAGACGATACACCAGAATAAAGGGTGTTCTCGATGACGCTCTCGAGGCCTATGCCCAAAAGGGCGGCCCCTTCCATAAGAAGTCGGAATTTTTCACGGAGGACAACACACACAAGTTCCAGCATGGGACCGGATTCCATTGCATCAAGCAACTGGATGGCAGCGTGAAGGAGGCCTACTACGCCCTCCATCACATTAAAGCGATTTCCGGGATTACGAGAAAACGAAGATTCCATCTGGTCTCGCAGAATACACCAAAATGGCGGATGCTCTCACCGATGCTGATTACAGAACAGACTTCCATCGCATCCGGCTGCAGTTATCAACGATCATCCTCGACGATGTCATTCACAAATCAGGGTCCTACGACTATCCCAGAGGTAGGATGTATTATAAAAGAAAGCCTTGCTAAGCATTACTAGTGTATTTTTTGTAGAAGTGCATGTGTAGGGTTATATATATATATGCTATGCTATGAAACCCAAATAGGATAGCCATATGATTTCCAACCATGACAATTGATTGATTGTCTTGCCTCTCTACTTAGATGAATAAATTATACTCTATTTATATCACTAACCAATATATATCCCAATCCATCTTCAGGGTTGTGTCAGAGGGATATCGAAGAACGACTAGAGGCGCAGAATGACACCAGGGAGTGGAGCACGAAAGATGGCTTTCTACCGTTCCCGGCGCCGCTCAAGAAGAGGACTCCATGATCATGCTCCATCATCGCGGCGGTGACAACTTCATTTGTACTAAGACTGTGTGTGACATGAGATGAACCTTTGTACCGATGAAGACTTGTGTGACATGATCGAGATGGAACTTTTGTAGACTTGTGTTTTGGCACTTGTCACTATATGTATGTATCTTGGGCTATAAGTGTTTGTGATGACATAGTAATGTGTTTGTTTTCATATACCGTGTCAAAATATATTATTGTTTCTATTATTCCTGTATTTCCTGTAATATACCTGTATTTCCTGTAATATACCTGTATTTATACAGGAAAAATGTGAATTTCTGTATTTCTGGAAAATCCTTTTGTGGCGCATCAATTTTTTTTGTGGCGCACCTATTTTTGTGGTGCACGGTTTAGGGATGCGCCACAGAATTCCTCTGTTGTGTCCACGGCGACATGATTCTATGGCGCACGGCCTGGGTGCGCCACAGAAAGTTGGTCTTTCTGTGGCGCACGTCCTGGGTGCGCCACAGAAATAATTTTAGTGGCGAGAATTCTGTGGCGCACCCAGCAAACCTGGGGGTGCGCCACAGAATCCCAAATTGGTGCGCCACTAATAGCCGTTTCTGTACTAGTGGGATTATCAAGCACTTTTCTGGTGCCGTTGCCGGGGAGCGTTGTGCTAAGCTTTTATTCTTGTTTGCATTGCATACTAACATATAAATCTAAAACATTATTATAAAATAGAAAACAACCAAACAATTATAGAACTGTATAATATCTATCTTGAGTTAGGACATGAAGTGTTTGAGGAGAAAATTAAATTTTATTTGCATAACAATCATGTTTGTGGTAGTACTAATTCGTTGAACACCTTTATTGCTAATGCTAAGGAAAACCTTAAGCTTGGGGAAGTTTGTTTTGATGAATATGATATTTTTAGTCCCCCAAGTTTGGAAGAGAAAATTTATTTTGATGATACTATGTCTCCCATTTATGATGATTACAATGATGTATATGATATTTTCAGTCCACCTACTATTGAGGATGAAAGTGATTTAATTGAGTTTGATGATCCATTATGCTCATTAGATGATAAGTCTTTATGTGGTGATTCTATTCAAAACTATGTGGTTATGTTTAACTTTAATGCTTGCAACTATTATGAGAGAGGAAGAGATAAGAATCCCCTTTATGTTTCTATGTTATTTAAAATGCAAGCTATTGATTATTATATGCATTGGTTACCTCAAATTTGTTGTTATTTATTCATATATAAAATTCCAATGCATAGGAAGAGAGTTAGACTTAAAAGTAAATTGTTTAATATTCTGTGGTGTGTTCCTTATGCTTTAATTTCCTATTCGGTTTGAGCACACCTTTATATCTTTACAACATGTAAAATATCTTTACCTACTGTTTTGTGACAATTAGTTTAAGATTTTCATTTTATATAAAATTTGGGAAAGTAAATGAGAAGGATGAGTAATGGAGAAGTTGGGGTCGACCTTGAACATGTGTTGTTCATGCCAATGGAACCGTTGCAAAGTCTCTATCATTAAAACTTTTCCCAAAGCTAAAACCAAATAAAAAAGAGTGTTTATGTTGTATATATTTGCTTCTCCTTTTGCCTTTTTGCTAAATCAAAAACAACAAAAATATTTTCCTTCTTCTTTGATTGTTTCTCTTGATTCTTGCTTGGTTCTTTTTGTTTCTTTTTGATTTTTATCTTCAGCTTAAGTTTTGGGTTTTTGAGTCAAGGTGCTTGTTTACTACCGTAACATCACCTTTGTATCTTATTTTTCATCTTAATGGCAAGAATAACCTCTTTTGAGAGGTAGGATTAAACAATAGTGATTTGCTGTCCAGAAAACAGATGCCTGAGCTTCACTGCGAAAAATGTATAAAATCACAGAAGAGGAATTTTGACCTGATATTTTACGACAGCAATATTCAGTTATTAATACACATTTCATTAGTTCAAAGTTTTCTGATTTGAGCAACGTAAGTGCCTCTGAAAATTCACTCTTTACGGGCTGTCCATTTTTGACAGATTCTGTCTTTATTTTGCATTACTCTCATTACTTGTGTTTTGTGTGGTTCTATTGATCAAAGAGCAATACACAACCATAGTAATATTAGCTAATGTGTAGAATCAACTCATGATATGTCTTTGCTGTACCTATGAGGATTTCATTTATGGAGACACTAACCCCTCTAATCAAGTTTTAAGATGAGTTTTGTGTGAAGAGAACTTTCAAGTGGAAGAGTTGAGGGTGATGAATAAAGATCACGAGGGACAAACACTCAAGCTTGGGGATGTTACCCCTAGGCTCACCCTACATATATCAAATAAGTACAAGAATTTAAGCTTGGGGATGCCAAGCCACCTCACTCCAACCATCTTGATACCAAGTAAGTAAGCCTAGCTATATGGCTATAAAGAAAGCGCTTTACGGGAGGCAACCCGGTTGTTTTTACTTTTGATTTTCTTTGTGTCCTCTTGCTGTAACAAGAGACTTAGTTTTTAGTTTAGTTTCTGGAATTCTTAATAAAGTGCCAAGTTTTACCTATTTTGGCTTGAAAAAGTTGCTTTTTGCATTCGGAGATTTTATTCCAGCACGAATCTGTGCACGGTATGATTTTTAATTCCTATTCTATAACTCCGAATGAGCTGAAATTTGAACTGTGGTTGCAACTTTTCATCCTCTGTGAGCGTGAATTTTTTCAGATTTTTTAGACATATTTAAGTAGGGTAGAAAAATACGTTTTGCTGCTGCTGTTTTTCTGGACGGATTCTGTCCCATTTTGTTTGATGCATTCTTTGAACTTTTAACTTGAATCTTTTTGATCCAATTGAGTTTATAAGTAGGCATACAACATTATACACTTTCTGGACATTCATATGAATTTTTGTTTAAGGATTTTATGCAGCAAGCAATTCATTTGTCTATCACTACTAATGTCACCCCACAGAAAAGAAATGGGAGAAACGGTGTTTTGAAGTTTTTTCACAGGGATTAGAGGAGATGCACCAAGAGCTATCCAAGGATGGTGAAGACCATAAGCTTGGGGATGTGAAGACAACCCCACTGGACCAACACACTCTCGGTTTGCACACGTCTAACTTCTGTTTTTCGATCAATGCACTCAATCACATAAACTTGGAGCGTCTTTTATTTGCTTTTTATTTTGATTTTTGTTTGTCTTGAGACCACCACTATCATTTATATATGAGAAAGCTACTGGAAATTTGGGTTGAATTAAGTTGGATGCTATTAAAAAGATTGGGAAAGGGATGTTTGAGTTGATTCAAAAAGATACATATAGTTGCATGATTCATGTGCTTTTTAATGAGTATTAATTTGCAAGTGTTTTATCAAGAGCTATCTTTTATTCATGTTTTGATGCTGAATGTCACTTTACTTTGTTTAACATGGATTGGTTAGTTCTATGGACACTTATGCATGCATTTAGACGGTCAACTTTCTCCCTTTTGCTAGCCCAAAAAATTCCAACAAGTAAAAACTTGTTTTCCAACACCTTCAACCAAAGTTTTTCCAGTGAGTCCACCATATCTACCTGTTAGCTTTATGCTATTCCAAGTATGTTTATCATGTTATATTGTATTATCTTTTCTTCCAAATTAAAATGCTTATGTTATTGATTGTTATGGGAAAAGTTGGTTAAAAAGCTCTCACAAACTTGATGCACACTTTACCTTCATTGCACTTAATAAACATGAACCATTGTGACTAAAATTATGAAGTTGTGTGCTTGACAAGAGTCTTGGTTGGGAGTTAGCTCATATGTGCTGTCACATGGCAAGCTTTCAACATTGCTCTTAATTATATTTAGTTGATATCATGTACTTTTGTTTATGGATGCCTAACATTGTGTGAAATAAAAGTGGAAACTTGGTAAGTTTGAGGAGTAAGTATAAATGGTTAGAGAGACTCACCGGGCGGCTAACCCAAGCCATGCATCATTCATGGTGGAAATTTACTTACATATCACGGTGGACCTTCAGTGAGGCACTTCACAATAAAAAGCTATAACAATAGTAAATAAAAGAGTGCTGAGATTGTCCATTTTGTTTGTTTGTCTTGTCATTTTGACATGGGCTTGTTCCATGTCCTGGGACAAGAGGTACCCCGGGAGCAACTCTTAATGATGCTATTATTACTAGCAATGACTTTAACTTGAACTTGCTTTGTGACCCGAGTTGAGTAGCCAGTTGGAGAGGTACTTGCATTCAAGGGGGCATGAGGCATTCAACCCATACTTTGTCAAGCACATTACTCATATTTGCTTTCACTTTAAACTTTAACCATTCAAGATGCTATGATAGGGGTAATGAGAGTTCCACACCAATGGATACCACATTGCAAACATTAACTTAAGTAGAAGCATTTGGAAGCTAGATGAAACTTATTCATGTTTTACCTCTACTTATTTATCTATCTTTTCAAAGTGTCCACCTTTTATATTCAGATTTACAAGAGTACTCTATGACCATTATAGGATGTTTTTACTTTTCATTATGCATACATTTGGTCCATAGTACTTTCTTCTATGTTACACTTTGTGAATTATCATTGAACATCCTTTCATTGAATATTTGATATCACTTCATAATCTATCTTGTATATTGCTACTCCTTTGAGAATGAATCATTTGACTTTAGGTAGCAATAGTAATCATCTTTGATGTCCATTGATAGTATTAAAATGCAAAGTCCATGTTAGTTTTATCACCTTCATACTCGAGGATGAGTATAGGTTAAGCTTGGGGATGTTGATGCATGTAAAATGCATACATGAACTTTGCATGTTATTACTAGATATTCCTACATATTTGCAACTTATATGATGTTATATTCATGTTTTATAATGATTTCGGGGATTTTCTAAACAATTCCCCCTCTTTTGGTTCTAACTCTGTTTTCCAGAAAACGTCTTTTTTAGTGTTTCGGACTTTCCAGGAGCTTCGGGACTCCAAAAAGGGCAAGGCCAAAGAGCACGGTTCAGAATTTTCGAGACGAACGCAATGGGCTGAAAATGAAGACCAGAAGCCCAACCAGATGGAAACTAGAGGGCCCCACGTGGTCAGATTCCCTGGCCGCGTGAGGACCCCTCTTTTCCCCCTCGTGGCTCCGATGCCGTCCGTTTTTGTCTCCGTGGCTTCGTCTTGACCTAAAACCGGCTATAAAAATAGTCCCCCAGGGAGTTTCGGGAGGAGGCGGCAGAGAAACACAAAACCACGAAACAGAGAGTCAGAAGGCTGCCGCCAGAGAAAATCGGAGGGGGGAAACGCCGCCGGAATCACCTCCGGAGGGCTCCACCCCCCTCTGGCGTGTTCATCATCAACATCTACAGCAAGATCATCTCCATCTCTCCACTGTAAACTCTTGGCAAACATGATATATGATGCAATATACTATTCCCTTGATCTATTGTGTCTCCCCATCAATGTTTGAGAAGTGATTTGTTCATGGCAATAGTGAAATAGTTCGTTGATTGGTTGCATACAAGTTTTGTTATCTTTTATGCTTGTCTTTATGTACAATATATGAGTGCACACATATGTTGGGGAATGCATGTAAGGTGATCACCGGTAATGTAATGGAGTGAGGGAGACTTGGGAGGACATGTAAACCTGAGACCGAGTCATGAAGTTACTTTATTGGGGGATATATATAGGGGACGTTAGAACTTAAGGCTATGGTGGGACTTTTATGTCTTAATAATTCTTGTGTGCTCATTTACTTGGCCATGAGATCCATCATAAAGGGTTTTAGTTCATTTACTTGGCTACACCTATTTATGGCTCCTTCCTAGAAGAAACACACTACACCACAGACCAAATTTGGGGGCAAAGAACTGCCGGCAAAAATGAACTTTAGAAGGCAGTTTAACTGCCGGGAAAAATAAACAGCTGGCAAAAAATGAGTACGGTAGGTTATCTGCCGGCAAAAATATAGAAGACCCGGCTGGCAACAGCCGGCAATAATGTTAAGATATGGAGGCAGCTAATCTGCCGACACAGGTCTGTCCCGGCACACTTGGTCACGAGTAGCGAAATTTTTGGCGCGGGCTCAGGGCGCACTGAGCGAAATTTTCCAGGCTTGGGCGCGTGGACGGCGTCTATCTCCCTCAGTCCGAAATCCCTAGATCCACCAAATCCCCTAATTCCCCACCCCGTCTCCTTCACTAGAGTCCCGCACCGCGCCGCCGCACCGAAGGTCCCGCACCGCGCCGTCGCACTCCGCCTCCCGAATCGTGCAGCAGCCGCACTCTGTCTCCGCGCCGCCGCAAGGAAGCTCCCGCACCGCACCGCCGGAGCAAGGGGCGGCAGGACCAACACCGTCGACCCAGGTTAAATCCCTCCTCCTCCTCCTCCAACACTCGCCGCGATTCCGTCCCCGATTTGCTCACGCGCGCCTGCACCATGGATGCGGGGCCGGGCTTGACCGCGAGGTTCTAGGGTTCCGCCCCGCTCGCCACCCCTCGCCGGCGACCGCCCGGTGCTCTCCCCTTACCAACACCCACCGCGCCCCGCGCCCTAAACCCTTGCCCGAATCTGACCGTCCTTCCACGAGTGAGCAAGTCCGTGGGCACAAATCGTGCTACGCGACCCGTGCTCTGCCGCCGCCGCAGTTCCCGGGTAGGGTTCCTGAGGGTGCGCGGTACGACCCCCTCGGTGAGCATGGGCGCCGCCAGATCTGCTCTTTCCACCTTCTTCTTCCCACGCGCCCGCCCTTCGCATCATACCCTACTTGCCAAAAATTTGTTTTTGTCTGGTCACAATAAAGGAATTATGTTGTTGCCACTCTGATCTATAACATGGTTTGTCCTGCTTTCTTTCTGAACCTCGTGTACGAAGAAAACTGAAAACATGGACCTGTATTTGTTGTCGTGTATGGCTACCATGATAAGCATGCACAGATCGGGGCGCGCTTCAGATTTATAGATCACTGGCCAGAATGCATGGCTTTGTATCTGAAAGGGCACTCTTGGTATACTAGTAATAAAACAAATATAGCAGCCCTCGTTAGTTCATGCATGAGAATAGCTACATGTAGTTAGATGGTGAGCTCCATGCACTCGGTAGTTCTTGATCCTGGGGACATTCCAGCAGGTGAACATGCACTGATCAAGCTTGTTAATGCATTCAACCTGCTACTGCTTCAGCCATTCCGGCATCAGGATATGTTTTTGTGAAGTATTGGTAATGTACATGTTCTCTATCTGAATCTTGCGCTTGGTATGGTGCAGGGGCTGCCGGGCTGGGAGTCGAGGACGACTCCGCTATGTGCCTCTGGCTGCTTGGGTCTGTGGTGACCGTGGCCTATGTACCGCTGGAGTAACTCGAGGGGATGCAGAGGTCCTTTTAACCTCCAGAATGAGTACTTGCTAGATATATTGCTATATATATGCTCTTTTGTTCACTTCGATGAAGACTACTACTTTAGAACCATGTATCTTGTCAAATGATCAACTGTTGATTGAGTGCTTTTATTTTGAATTTGACTCGATCTTTTGTACCGTGGATATGAAACACTTATCCTGTCAATGATCATTTGTGAAAGAACATAATGAATCATGTGAATGTACATCTGTGGAAGAGATCATGATTTTGTGGTACAATCTGTCTGTAATGTATGTGATTGAACTGTAAATGTGCATGCAAGAACTGCGAATGCTGAAAAATCATTTTAGGGCAATTCATCAGCCGGCAACACTCTAAACAGCCGGCATAATTATTGCCGGTAGACAAAATCTGTCTACCAGGGAAAAAACGGAACTGCCGGCAAAAAAGAGAGATTTTGGGGCAGGAAAACTGCCGGCAACAGGAAAACTGCCGGGAAAGAGTTTTGCCGGCAGGGTTATAGGGGGCAGGCAGGTCTGCCGGAAAAAAACCTTTCCCGGCAGTTTTGGTGCCCCGAAATGGGACCTTTCCCGGCAGATTGGGTGCCCCCAAATCTGGTCCGTGGTGTAGTGACAATTAAGACTGAAACATGCGCTTCACTAATTGTGACAATGATGACCCACAAGTATAGGGGATCGCAACAGTCTTCGAGGGAAGTAAAACCCAAATTTATTGATTCGACACAAGGGGAGCCAAAGAATAAATATAAGCCTTAACAGATGAATTGTCAGTTCAGCTGCACCTGAAAGTAGACTTCCTCGACACAGATTATCAGTAGCAACGGTGATATAACAGCAGTAGTAACAAAGTAATAGCAGCAACAGTGTAACAAAGACAGCAGCAGTAATTTCAGTAAACAGCAGGATTAAAAGTACTGTAGGCATAGGGACGGATGTACGGGCGTTGCATGGATAAGAGCGCTCATGTAATAATCATAACTCAGGGCATTTGCAGGTAAACAATTATAAAAGCATCCTAGTACTAGTCAAACATAGGCATGTGTTCCGTATATAGTCGTACGTGCTCGCAATGAGAAACTTGCACAACATCTACTGTCCTGCCAGCCCGTTTGCAGCGGGGCCTCAAGGGAAACTACTGGCAATTAAGGTACTCCTTTTAATAAAGTACCGGAGCAATGCATTAACACTCCGTGAACACACGTAATCCTCAAGTCAAAGCCATCCCCTCCAGTTATCCCGGTTGCTGTCACTCCGGGGCCTCGGGTTCCGGACAATAACAGGTGAAAACAACTTGCAGATATGATCTAAAACATAATTATTCTCATGCATCAACAACATGTTCAGATCTGAGATCATGGCACTCGGGCCCTAGTGGCAAGCATTAAGCACAACAAGTTGCAACAATGATAAATAGCACTAACAATGGATACTAGGCACCATGCCCTAACAATCTGGCAACTTATTACATGAACAATCTCATCCAATCCCTACCATCCCCTCAGCCTACAGCAGGGAACTACTCACACATGGATGGGGGAATCATTGATGGTTGATGGAGAGGCGGTGGTGATGACGATGGTGATGATCTCCTCCGAATCCCCGTCCCGGCAGGGTGCCAGAACGGAACTTCTGATCCCCGGAATAGAGATCGCGGCGGCGGCGGAGCGTGGATGTGTTTCGCGAAATATGGTCGAACCCCCCTCGATATTTAGGTCAAGGGCAATATATAGTCCAAAGGGGAGCGTCGGGGGGCGACCGAGGTGGCCACGCCACACTTGGGCGCGGCCCCACCCCCAGCCGCGCCCAGCTATGGCGTGGCTGCCTGGTGTGGCCTCTCCGACTCCCCTTCTGGCTCCGTGGGTCTTCCGGTGAAATATGACGATCGCAATTGTTTTCGGAGTTTTTCTCGAAAGTTGACTTTTCTGCACAAAAAGAAGACACCAGGGCAATTCTGCTGAAAACAGCGTTAGTCCATGTTAGTTGCATCCAAATCATACAAGTTAGAGGTAAAACAACAGCAAAAGTGTTCGGAAAAGTAGATACGTTTTGGACGTATCAACTCCCCCCAAGCTTAGCTTATTGCTTGTCCTCAAGCAATTCAGTTGACAAACTGAACGCGATAAAGAAACTTTTACGAACACAATTGCTTCATATGATGTATACATACTTGAATTATGATTATACTTACTAGCTCATGATAGGAGATATGCATAAGATAAAAGCTTGATAAATATGCAGCCATGAAAAGATTCTAACATACTAAAGGTAAACAACATGGCATATAACTAAGTGCAGGATTGCAATGTTCGTAATTGGGTATGGCAAAGTGGTATCTCGCTTGCCCGAATGTGTGCAGCAAAACATAAATGCCCAGGCACCTCTGAAGTTTACAGGCAGACTAGAAATAAAGCTTATCAAAGATAAAAGCATCAAGCTATGTCACTACTAACCTATTCTGGGACAAGCACATTTCACTAAGAATGACAGTCATGCTCTCAAAGAAGTGCTTTAAAGAAGGATGGTGACTCAACATTAAAATAAAAGATAGGCCCTTCGCAGAGGGAAGCAGGGATTAAATCGTGTGCTAGAGCTTGTTAGTTCCCGAAGGCATATAAAGAGTGTAAAAATAATATTTTGAGAAGTGGTTGCAAGTGTCAACAAATCCGCGATAGAGTTCTTGTCATCTTCCATAACTAACCAACTTTTAGAGCGGTTCCGAAAATTCATATAGTTTGCATTATATCATGCTTACAGATTTTTGACACTCCTCCCAACCTTTTCTTCCACAAACCATGGCTAACCGAATCCTCGGGTGCCGACCAACAATCACCGTGGAGGAGTGTCTATTTTAATATTAAATGATAGGTGGACTAACCAGCTCTTTTGCAAAAATAAAAGTGGACAAGCAGATGAAGCTACTTGTCCTTGGAAATCATTTAGCATGGAAGATGACAAGTTCTACTACCACATCCTTATGAGCTACACGCAGTGACACAAAAAGGGATTGTACAATTTTGAATAGTTAAAGATAGCACACGAAGAAATTTACTTGGAATGGTTTAAAACCATGCATAGGAATTTATAGTGGACTCTTTGGAATAACTTGGTTTTCAGGATTTTGGATGCACAAGCAGCATTCCCGCTTAGTACAGGTGAAGGCTAGCAATAGACGGGGAAGCGACAACAAGAGAGCACAACTGTCATAATCATACTTGCGACAGAATAAAATTAGCAGTGGCATAAAAGTGATACAGAAACTCTGAGTCACAATAGATCGTCGAGGCTTGACTTTTGTTTTGAGTCATAAACATGTGTAAGCATGTGCCAAGTCGAATCAAGTAAAACATTCAGAGGAGGATACCACACTACAATACCACTCTACGAATAAAACAATGCATGCAAATAACTATATGACATATGGTGCACCTTCAGGAGATTAGGATTAATCATGAGAAAACATGGCTATCAAGCATTCATCAAGTAACATAGCCCATACCATAACTACTAAGCGCAATCATATGGACAGGTATGTGTACAAAAATGAAAACAAATACGGTTCATACCAGCCTCTCACCACATCAAGTTGTCGAATATCGTCATTATTGCCCTTCGCTCGCATGACTTGAATGATATAAAATGAAAACCAAGCTCCAGGTGGAGTCACAGACGGCTGTTGAATCTGAAAAGAACTATACAAAACCAAGAAGAACAACAAATATTTTTGGTGTTTTCGAATTTTAAAACAAAGCAAGGAAGAAGCAAATAAAAAGGAAAATATTTTTGGGTTTTTTGAATATCAACTCGAAAATCAAAAAGACAAAATAAAACTACAACTCGAATTACTAAAATAAAAGCATAGAGAAACAACGAAAATATTTTTGGTATTTTTGGGTTTTGAGAAAATAAACACCACAAGCAAGAACAAATAAAAGAAAGCGAAATATGGATATACAAAGAACTGACATGGAGCGAATATAGAAATGAGCGAACTGTCAGTATACGCGTACCTCCCCCCAAGCTTAGGCTTTTGGCCTAATTGGGAGACAATCATCCCCACGGACCCCATGCCGAAGCGTCGTAGGCGGTCGATGAAGAGGATCCTCCTTGCTGGTCAGGGTAATATGGCGCGCCGCCATAATAGGGGACGTCAGGGGCCGCCGGCGGTGGCACCGTAGGCTGCCCCGGCTGCCCATCTGGGTAGAACCGCGCGTGGTATCGCGGCACCACCATCTGTGTGCTCAATTCCTCCCGCGAATATGATAGAGGATCCCTGTAAATACTGAACAAACTTGGTTGCGGTAGAGGAACTTCCAGCTCCGCCTCGTTAGCATAAACAATTCTATAAACCAAGTTATCAAGAGTGGATCCAGATGTAACAAATTTATGTGCTATCATAGCAGAGAGATCAAGTTTTTCAGGAACTAAAATTTCATCAGTAGGATCAGCCTCAAGACTAAAGTCAGCTAAAACACGCGCAGCAATAATGCCTCCAAAAATGGGGCCTTTGGTGGCGAGGCGGCGAGCAACTAAAGCACCAAGATTATAAGTTTTATCGCCCTTCAAAGCAGTAGCAAGAAATGCTAGATGCATATTCGAAATATTACTAGTGTTTTCCCTAGGAAGAACACTTCTAGTTAAGTAGTATAGGAAATACCTTATGGCCGGAAACTGAACATTTCTTATCTTACCACGGTGGGCTGAGCGAGAGTCTCCATAACACAACTCCTGGTAGAGCGCAGTTAGCTCGGATGGCTGCTCCTTAATCTTCTTGGTCGTCCCCGATGGGGCAATACCTATGATCCTGCAAAAATTATCTAGCTCCATAGTACATGCACGATCATAAATTTTAAAATCAACTGTTGGTTTATAAGCTTTGCAGTTAAATTTGAAACTCTCAACAAAGATCTTAGTGAGTCTAGAATATTGGGTCCTGGTATCCCCCATGAATGTTTGTAGACCCACACTCTCAATCATGCTCATGAAGTCCTCATAAATCCCTGCAGCCTGCAAAAATTGAGTACATGGAAAAACAGATGGATGTGGTGCTCCAAGGTCCCCCGAATCATCAATCTCTGGAGTAATAAGATCTTCATTGTAAGATCTCCTAGGAACTTTGGCTTCAGATGACCTGGTCTTCCTTGAGGATGATGGTGCACGCCTCTCAAACAACTCTCCAAAGGAAAATTTCTTCATCTTCCTTTTCTGAAATTTTTCAACAAGTCTCATAAAAAATGATTTTGCAACTATAGAATCAAGGCAACTACTATAGAAACTTGCAAGAGGGCTACACATGCATCAAGGATAATTAATCTAAGCATAGAACAAGCATGCAAGCTCACTTAACCAGCAACATACAGCAGCAAAATACTCTAGAAATACAACACTAAACAAAATTCTACTTGGATAATCGAAGGAGTCACATACCGGTGAGTAAACAAGCAAAGTTTCAGCAACTGAAATGGGCTGAGCAAGGAGATCGAAAAATTCGAGCTCAAGAGCAGCAGGAACACGAGTTTGAACAATGGATATGAGTTTGGTCGGGAGAGAGAAAGAAAGGGGAGGAATCTCACCTTGTGGAGGCTCAGGTGGGACCCACGCCACAGGGGGGCGCGGCCTCCACCCCTGCCGCGCCGAGCTATGGCGTGGCAGCGTGGTGGGTCCCCCTGGTCAGCCCCAGGTACTACCACGTTGCATTTTTCAAAATAGGAATTTACGTAAAATTTTCAGATTTTTCTGACAACTTTCAATTTCGAGCAAAAACTGGGCACTTAAAATTCTAAACAGCAGCTAAGCAAAATTTTAACCACACTAAACAACATTCTAAAAATTTATAAAGACAGCAATATAACAGAAGGTATAACAGATGAGAAAGAGAGAATGTGGTTTAACAATTTTATGCAACTAAAATGTATTTGTC
The DNA here is from genome assembly GCA_947311845.1 of Poa pratensis. NCBI lineage: Eukaryota > Viridiplantae > Streptophyta > Magnoliopsida > Poales > Poaceae > Poa > Poa pratensis. The sequence continues at coordinate 2,891,500 of CAMZMU010000098.1, forward strand.
AACAAGGTTGATCAAGTCTTGCCACCAAATATATTTTATTTGACATAAAAGAATTAAACTACATGATACCATTATGTTACCTTATATTGAATAGATATTGTCCCAACCATAATACTTTCATATCCTTCATGGTGGTCATAAATAGGACAATCAATACTTCCAACTTTGATAGTTTTATAACTTGCAATTGAGCTAACTCCACATAATACATTTTGCTTCTTGGGAAAATAAACAGTATGCTCTTTGTCATTGACATTAAAAGTAACTTTCCCTTTATTGCAATCAATAACAGCTCCTGCAGTATTAAGAAAAGGTCTACCAAGAATAATGGACATATTATCATCTTCAGGCATATCCAACACAACAAAGTCAGTCAAAATCAAACAGTTGGTAGTAACTTGAACAGGAACATTTTCACATATACCAACAGGAACAGCAGTAGATTTATCAGCCATTTGCAAAGATATATCAGTTGGTATCAATTTATCTAAATAAAGTCTCTTATAAAGAGAGAAAGGCATCACACTTACTCCAGCTCCAAGATCACAAAGTGCAGTTCTAACATAATTATTTTTAATAGAGCAAGGAATAGTTGGTATACCTGGATCTCCAAGTTTCTTTGGAACCTTACCATTGAAAGAGTAATTAGCAAGCATGGTGGAAATCTCCTCATTAGGAATTTTCCTCTTGTTAGAAACAATATCCTTCATGTATTTCGAATAAGGAGGCAGCTTAATAGCATCAGTCAAAGGAATTTGCAAAAACAAAGGTTTCATCCACTCACAAAACTTGTTGTAGTGTTCTTCTTCCTTGGATTTATGTTTCTTATTAGGAAAAGGCATTGATTTTTGCACCCAAGGTTCTCTTTCTTTACCATGTTTCTTAGCTACAAAATCCTCTTTAGTGCAATTTTTATTTTCAGTGTCACTATCAGAATCGCTCTCAACCTCTTCATTATTATTAGCATTGTTTCTATCATTATCATTAACAGGTTCATTACCATTTTCAGTTTCAGCATCAGACACAGATATACTATTAGGATCACTAGCAGGTTCTTTTTCCTTAATAGTTTCAGAAGACTCTACAGCAGGTTTATGTTTCTTCTTCTTTTTCTTAGAAGGAGAGCTGGGCCTTTCAGCTAATTGAGAATCTTGTTCAATTCTTTTAGGATGTCCCTCAGGATACAAAGGATCTTGAGTGGAAGCTCCACTCCTAGTTGCTATTCCAAAAGCATGTTTTCCATTACTATTAGAATTTTTAGCTAGCAAGTCTTTTTGTACTTTAGTAATTTGCTCCATTTGAGTTTGAACCATACTAAGATGTTTAACTAGACCTTTAATGTCATTTACAGTTCTTACCAAAACATCTTGCAAATTACTAATAATACGAGAATTTTCTAACAGATGATTTTCTACTCTCATATTAAAATGCTCCTGCTTAACAATAAAATTATCAAGTTCATCTAAGCATTGATCAGGAGGCTTACCATAAGGAATATCACCAGCATCGAAATATTGTAGAGAGTGTACCTCAATTGAAGGTGGAGGAGTCGGCTTACATAAGTCTTCTATTGGAGGTAAATTTTTAACATCTTCAGATTTAATACCCCTCTCCTTGAGAGTCCTCTTGGCTTCTCTCATTCCTTCATTATCAAGTTCAATAACACCTCTCTTTCTTGGTGTAGGCACTGGCGCAGGCTCTGGTGTGGGAGTGGGTTCAGCTATAACCCAATCTTCATAATTTTGGCTAATCTTAGCCATTAATTCCTCAGCTTCATCTGGAGTTCGTTTCCTGAAAACACAACCAGCACAACTATCCAGGAATGTCCTAGATTCATCGGTTAGTCCATTATAAAATATATCAAGAAGTTCATTTTTAGGTATATCATGTCCAGGTCGAACTCTAAGCAAATAACAAAACCTTGACCAAGTTTCAGAAATATTTTCTTCCTGCAATTGCTTGAAGTTAAAAATTCTCTGCAAAGCAACATGTTGAACACTAGCAGGATAATATTTATGGAAGAAAACATCAACCAATCCTAAAGGATTTTTAATACAACCGGGAGACAAATTACCAAACCAAGCTTTAGCATCGCCTTTCAGAGAGAAAGGAAAAATTTTGGTAACAAAATAGGTGCGCAATTTAATATCATCAGAGAACAAACTACTTAAAGTAGATAACTTGTTCATATGTTCCATAGCACTTTCATCTTCAGCACCACAAAAAGGATCTTTCTCTACCACAGATATAAAGGACAAATCCACAGAAAAGTCATAATCCTTATCAGTTATACGAATAGGAGATGTTGCAAACTCAGGATCAGCAGACAATTTGTAGCTAACAGTGTGTTTTTTCAGAAAATCAGCAGAAGAGTCAAGATTCCTGCATTTTTCAGCAAAAGCTTCATCTACTTCTATATAATCTTCCTCGGGGTCATCATCATCGATGAATTCCCTCGACTCAGGAGAAGCAACAGGTGTGACAACATTTTCATTAGGCATTTCAGAATTTTCAATAAGTCTAGACCTAGCAATCGTAGCATCTAGAAAAGGACCTAACGAACCAGTTTCACTAAGCACAGTAGAAGCATCATCAAATTCATCAGAAACAGTTTCAGATTCAGTAGTGCCAACACGCGAAGCAGGTGCGTGTGGCGGTGTAACCAGTTGATTAATAACAGATGGTGAATCAAGAGCAGCAGCGGAGTTCAGAGCCGTACCTTTCCTTGTAGTGGATGGCAGAATAGCCACCTTCTTGTCATGAGTTTTCCCCATGATAAATGGATTGCAGCAAAGGATATCACTTCCAGATGAACTTATAAATAAAGCTATGCTCCCCGGCAACGGCGCCAGAAAATAGTCTTGATGACCCACAAGTATAGGGGATCGCAACAGTCTTCGAGGGAAGTAAAACCCAAATTTATTGATTCGACACAAGGGGAGCCAAAGAATAAATATAAGCCTTAACAGATGAATTGTCAGTTCAGCTGCACCTGAAAGTAGACTTCCTCGACACAGATTATCAGTAGCAACGGTGATATAACAGCAGTAGTAACAAAGTAATAGCAGCAACAGTGTAACAAAGACAGCAGCAGTAATTTCAGTAAACAGCAGGATTAAAAGTACTGTAGGCATAGGGACGGATGTACGGGCGTTGCATGGATAAGAGCGCTCATGTAATAATCATAACTCAGGGCATTTGCAGGTAAACAATTATAAAAGCATCCTAGTACTAGTCAAACATAGGCATGTGTTCCGTATATAGTCGTACGTGCTCGCAATGAGAAACTTGCACAACATCTACTGTCCTGCCAGCCCGTTTGCAGCGGGGCCTCAAGGGAAACTACTGGCAATTAAGGTACTCCTTTTAATAAAGTACCGGAGCAATGCATTAACACTCCGTGAACACACGTAATCCTCAAGTCAAAGCCATCCCCTCCAGTTATCCCGGTTGCTGTCACTCCGGGGCCTCGGGTTCCGGACAATAACAGGTGAAAACAACTTGCAGATATGATCTAAAACATAATTATTCTCATGCATCAACAACATGTTCAGATCTGAGATCATGGCACTCGGGCCCTAGTGGCAAGCATTAAGCACAACAAGTTGCAACAATGATAAATAGCACTAACAATGGATACTAGGCACCATGCCCTAACAATCTGGCAACTTATTACATGAACAATCTCATCCAATCCCTACCATCCCCTCAGCCTACAGCAGGGAACTACTCACACATGGATGGGGGAATCATTGATGGTTGATGGAGAGGCGGTGGTGATGACGATGGTGATGATCTCCTCCGAATCCCCGTCCCGGCAGGGTGCCAGAACGGAACTTCTGATCCCCGGAATAGAGATCGCGGCGGCGGCGGAGCGTGGATGTGTTTCGCGAAATATGGTCGAACCCCCCTCGATATTTAGGTCAAGGGCAATATATAGTCCAAAGGGGAGCGTCGGGGGGCGACCGAGGTGGCCACGCCACACTTGGGCGCGGCCCCACCCCCAGCCGCGCCCAGCTATGGCGTGGCTGCCTGGTGTGGCCTCTCCGACTCCCCTTCTGGCTCCGTGGGTCTTCCGGTGAAATATGACGATCGCAATTGTTTTCGGAGTTTTTCTCGAAAGTTGACTTTTCTGCACAAAAAGAAGACACCAGGGCAATTCTGCTGAAAACAGCGTTAGTCCATGTTAGTTGCATCCAAATCATACAAGTTAGAGGTAAAACAACAGCAAAAGTGTTCGGAAAAGTAGATACGTTTTGGACGTATCAACTCCCCCCAAGCTTAGCTTATTGCTTGTCCTCAAGCAATTCAGTTGACAAACGGAACGCGATAAAGAAACTCCTCGTGGGTTCGACACTCAAATACTTATTGCTTTGCACAAACGGCCATATAAGAGGGTTATAGGGCTTTAGAGAACAGATAGTTTACTTTCAACTCCTCGTGGGTTCGACACTCAAATACTTATCGAATTGTGCTACAGTGATTCCTTGCTCTTGGGGATTATCAACGACACATACATAGTTCACTTGGCAGACATGAATACTATGGAGGCTGACACACATATCCCTCGTCATTGATCATTCCATGACCAGAGGATGCTCATCACACTTCATGACAATATCGACACAGATGTAGCTGCAGAATAGACATCGTCTTTAAGATTTTGAAGGTCAAGAAGTAACTGATCTTGATCTTGTGGAGTGTAGTCCAACGTATTATTATTGAAATAGTTTGGGTACTCTATATACATGTGACTTTTAGAAAGGTTATCATATGGAGAAAGCTGACCCGCAGCTTCGATAACCATTTCTATCGGAGCGGCCCTGAGTTTTGAAACTAGAGCATGATACCAGTTTGTAACGCCCCGAGATTTGATAGCATATCTAGTGTTTGCGCTGGAATCCGCATAATATTGATCCTAGTACGCCCAGCAAACATAATGTGCATATCGAAACATTCATGCTATGCAGTGAAGTAGTAATAAAGTTACAACAGTTGATGAAAGAATCTGCAAAATTTAACAAAGACTCAATAGATGAAGATACAACTCACAAGGAAAGCGAAATAGCATCGGATATGGATAAGATAGAAAATTGTTGTAAGACGTCTAGGAGGTATCGTGCTCTCGATTCTAGAACGGGAGGGAAAAATTCTCGTGTTGGGAGGGATACACCTAACTAAGGTGATTTACATCAACCGTATTCACCAACAATCTAATCTCCGATGCACTTGTTGGTATAGATCAGATTTAATTTTTCTGCATAGATTGGATCTTGGATTTTATTCGTAGGACCATTTTTTTGTTTTCTACTACATTCTCCATTATCTAAGCCGTATAGAGGAAGGTGGAAATTCATGGAGCCCCCATGTGTGGTTCTGATAATTAATGACAATCCCATGGGCTAATTGTTTTATTGAGTTATATTTGAAGGCCTTTATCATAGGTAATGATATGAAGTCAATGTGTTGGATTCAAGGTTGGATGCCATGAAGATAAACATATAGTTTGAATATTGGCATCAAGATCATCGATGTAAAGAGATGAATATGTATGATCCATGATAAGAATGTTGGGGTTCGTAGCAGAAAACAAAAAATTTCCTAACTATCGCAACACTAGAATTTAGCCGAGGATCTATCTATCTAGCAATGCGGTAACGGAGGAGATATCGGTAACATACCCTTGTAGACCGATAGTGGGGATTACGCTCCCGCAACAAGCGTTGTCGATGAAGACGACGTAGCCGACCTCGAGGTCGCGAAGAACTTGGCGCGACGAAGACGGCGATGAAGGTGGCGCGACGATGACGTCTTTGCACCACGGCTGTGGCACCTCCGAGTACTCGCACACGTGCGGAGCTTGACAACGACTCCCAGGCTCTCGATCCAGCCGAGATAGCGGAAGTAGAACTTTTGGGTGGAATCCCGCAGCACGACGGCGTACTGCGGTATAGATTTCTCATGCGCGCTGTCCTTACAAGGGGACCACGCACAGCGGGAGGTGGAGAGAGGGTGGAAGTGGGCGGAGGGGTATCCTTGGCCAATAGGAATAAATCCTGAATTTATTGTGTATTTTTCCAAATAATATGCCCCACGATTTATTAGAGGAGGAGGGATGTCAATATCGCTCCCCTCTCCATGTGGGACTAAACAAGGAGGAGGGGGGAGGGGTGCGGCTGGCCATGGGCCACATGTGGCCCAGCCGCACCTCCCTCTCATGGGGTCGGCCCCTTAGGGGGCCTTCCCTCCAGGGTTTGGCCCATCTAGGTGGGAGCCCCTTTTTTCTCCTTTTTATTTAATATTAAATTAATATAAATATATATAATTCAATAATTAATATATTTACATATAATTTAGTGTCCCGTGACTCCGAAACAATTTCAGGACCACTCCGAACTTCCTTCGGTCTTCCCCGGAACCCTTCCGATTCCACCGGAACCTTTCCGATTCATTTTCTCTCTCTATTTCTATTATTCCGATAATTCCAAAACGATCTCCAAGCGTCGTCAGACCTTAAGTGTGTTACCCTACGGTTCGGGAATACTCCAGATATGGTCGTGACCCCTTGCTCGCCAATGACCGTCAGGGAGACCTGGATGGCTATGACGGTCCCTGTGCATTCCAGAATAAATCGTCGTTGAACCGTTAACATGATATGTTCATTCCTTTTGTTCCTTCGATACTACCCTAGTCCGAGATACGATCGTCAACATCCTATGTTGTGTTTTATCTCATTACCGACAAGGGTTACTTAACTCGTTCTTGTGATATTATATCTCCAATGACCTAGTCATACGCTGCGCAGCTTATAGATATAATCTCACCGAGTGGGCCCAGAGTATTCTCCATCACACAGATGAACAAATCCCGCTTTGATCACTTGCCTCAACTACTTCCTTAGGATACCCGAAAGTGTCACCTTTATTGTCATACTATATAAGACATGACGTTTGATGCAATCAAAGTATATTCCAGAAGCAGTGATTTGATATAATCTCACGGTCTGAGGAATAAGCTATCATATTACTTCCTATTGCAATGTTGAACTTAGTGATACGATCCTCTTGCAATACTTTGGTGGGTAATGTCCATCACCTTATTCTACCAATAAAATGACTTCATCATCAACTGTTATGAATCAGCATGACCGGGAAATCTCGATCATCCGTTGACAGATGAACTAGTTTATATAGAAGCTAACTAGGGACTCTGGTTTGTTTACATACCACACGTGTATTAACAATTCCGATTAATACAGTTATAGCACGGTATAAAACTTATTTATAAACTTAATGAGATAATGCGATAAATTCCTAATATTTATTTGCCTCTAGGGCATATCTCCAACAGTCTCCCACTTGCACTAGATTACAAATAAACCAGCTGCATTTTATTATTCGATCATAACCTTTTATCATATAAGTACTTTATGATAATGCTTGCTTGTGGAAGTGTTTCCTTTAACAGTCTGTACCATATAGCAACCGTATATTCTTTGCGAGTCATTGATTATCACCTTGTTTGATATCAATCCATTATCTAGATAACACACATACATATTTAATGACTAAGTGGGACTACCGTTTCCTCGCGCATACTCTGATTCATAATCAGCTAAGTGCACCTGGAAATCACTTAGTTTGAGAACATGTTTCTCTTCCAATAAATATGTATAATTTCGCAGTATCTATATATCTTTTATACCTATGTAGATTCTGACATTCTATTGTCAGTCTAGTGTCTAAAAGCTTCCTACGACATTTGGTCCTTCAGTCATCCAGATAGATCCTTTAACACAACACTTTGTTGGGTTCATTTTTCCTCTATCGACTCGAAATTCTTTATCCTTAGTTTCCTTTAAACAATAAAGATTTTACTTATAGTGAATTCATAAAATTCACCTTAGTACTTGTTCTTCTTATAAGAACATGGGTCATACTTCGTCGAGCACATAATATGGTTTTATATGATGCCACTTAATATACCGGTATAAAAGAAGCAACATATCTCACAACCACTATTATCGTGTAGAAATTCACTAAATGTTTTAACTAGATTTTTCAAGGACTTTTCCTTATTTATTCCATTCCGACCTTTCAGAATCTAATCTAATAAAACATCTCGACCTTTTATTTAAAACTTCCTGATCTATCTAAATAGATTACCAGCGTTTTAAATCACACACAACTTCATCGTAATTCTATAATCATATTAATTCTAATTTAACTAGTACTTCCATTATATGTCATTTACATATAAGGACATTTATTAAGCTCCCACTCAAAATGTCAATCACATTTGAGACTATTCAGCTCATCTAGCTCCCACTCAAAAACATGTCTCTTACATATTAGATTTGGTGAACTAATTCGACTCCCACTTAAATTATATAAACATAATTTCTTTCGATATTTTGGTCAATACAAAATCATTGATCATTATCAATTCGAAATCCAACATACGAAGTATTAGCACTTTGCTAACACGAACTCAAGCATGTCTACATTTATGTAGTCAAACCTTTTGATTTTGTCCAAGACATTCTTTATGACAAAATTAGCTTTATGTCCTTTCCATAGTTTCATTCCTTTCATATAACCTTTTATATAAAGATTAAGTAACCATTTTACTTAATAAGATTCAAATAACAATTATCTTTGTAATCTTAAATGTAACTTAGGATTTACAATTCTTAATTGTTTCTCGTATTTGGTATCATCTAATTTCTTTGTAGTTCGTAGATGTATTTCGTTCTGGCAATAAAATCATTTATCAAGAATATCAATTTGTGACTTGACAAAATATTCTTGATTGAACCATCTTTACAAAAAGCTCCTCATGAAACATTATGATCTTTTATCATCATTTTCATTTCCTTTCATAGAGTTTTGTTCCGAAACATATTCCGTCACAATACTCCATACTTCATAGAAATAAGGTTTACCTTCATTTAAGCTTTTGCACTATTCCATTAACTTTCGTTCGAAAAACTTATTTTCCGAAATTACCAAGACAGCAATACTAGTTTTGCTTTTATTATATTTTGGTGCATGGAATGTATTCATACCTTTTATGAATATTCTACAAAGAATTATTCGTGTATAGTTTTATATTATCGTATAATCTTATAAACTACGACATTCAAAGTATTGTCGTTTTACACGAATTTTGGATGAGAAAACAATTTTCTTAAAGTGGGGTGTTTTACTAAAACTACTCTAAATAATATTTAAATTTTAAGAGATACTTTTAAGACCATACTTCATCAAAATAGAGTATGATTATAATATTTATACAAATCAACATGATTGATGTGTATTTGATTATTATAATTTGTGGAACAATATTTCACAAGTCTTTATGCTAAAACCATAACCCAAAATCATCGTCTTATTTGATCAAATCACAATGACCCGATTTAGTATCCACCTTTTTCTCTAAAAATCCCTTTGATCTTTTATCAAACAATTTCAGATTAATGTCTCTTTTAGTAAATACATTTTATTTACTTAGAGTCATTTTAAAGGTTCCGATAATAATGATATTCACCATGTTGATTTAATTATCATCGTGTATGATTTTCAATCAACTTTTCTTATACATTGACATATCAATGTTTTGGATATTTTTAATCATCACGTCTCATTTAGACATTGGCTCAATTTTAATAGATCGAATTATCTATAAATAATGCCAACATGATTAACAATTCGGTGGTGTTGTTTCAAACAATATCATCATTTTTGACTTTGGATTTTATTTTAGTATTCCTGTTTTATAAATGTCCAATTTATTATATCGGTATTATAACGCGAATAACTTATTTGTAACCGAAACATGATCATAAGAAGAATTTATCCATAATCAAAAACAACTGGCTTGTTCCATTACATATATGAATAACTGCATTGCAAGATGCAAAACACATAATTAAGATCATCCTCAAAACGATTACAAAATCTCTTATTCTAAAACTAATCCGAAATAATAAATGTAGAGGGTAAAACGCCATTGGCCATCAACATCTTGCTTGCCATCACTTGTTCACCATCACATTGTCCCTTTCCATATCCTTGTAAGAATTAGGTCATGTTTTCATAAAACAGAATAAGTATCAGATACTTTTCAACAAGTATATAAAAACAATACATTTATAATTCTGTATATCAAATATATCGTATGGGTCGATGATCTCCGCTTCAATAGGATCCACTTTTACGTTCCTGAACTGGCTTATAAATTGATAAAGAGTGAGCGACTCACTCTTCACAACATAGCCACGAACATGCTCCTCATAGCTGGGAGGAAGAGAACGTAACACAACAGTGATCGCAAAAGCATCTGCCATCCAGTAGTCGTAGACATTCGTGAGACTCAAGAATATGTCGTACATCTTGCCCAAATGAGTTTCCAAGCAGGTGTGTTCTTCCATTTGAGTGAAAGAAAATCATCCAGCTGCTTAAACTGCTCAATTTTTATCTGGTCTATAAAATGGGCCTTGAGTGAATCCATCATCACAATAGGTTCCATGTCTTGAAACTGTGCTTTCAATTCAGGCTCCATGTGAGCCATAGTGATCTGGACACTTATGAAAATATCACGACGCTGGCGAAAAGCCTCATCTTCTTCTTCGCTTGCGGAATCATCCGGCGCATCTCCTAGAAATTCTTCTATTACATAGAGTATGTTGTTGTGTGAGAGAATTCCTCTTAATTTCTCGTACCAATCGATGAAGTTGGACCCATCGGCCAAAAGTTGCCGATCTCTAAGGAAGTAACCAAAATAGAATTTGTCGCTGGGATAGAACACCATCTACAGAAATAATCGCAAAGATAATAAGGCTAAGTTTATAAAATTATGAGCTTAGTTTATAATCATATTATCAAACATACTCCACTAAGATAATCATCCCTAAAATCATCTCAGCATTACACGATCCCAATTCACTATACCACCCCCGATCGTCACGGCCGGTGGCATAGCTGCAAGGGTGGACATCGAAATGTCGATCACAACATTCATGTGACTCATGCTCGATCTTTCGATATTCACGTGTTCCGAGGCTATGTCTGTACATACTAGGTTCGCCAATTAAAACCTTAGTGTATTGCATGTGCAACGTGGCTTACACCCACGTTATGTGAACGCAGATACGTCTGACACCCGATCGTCACGGCCTGCCTCGTAACGGAGAACTTTCGGTGGTGCACACTAAGGGAGAACACAACTTTGGTATTTTAATTAGGGATCATCCTATTATAGCTACCGTCGTATATCTAATATATATAAGCAATCAATAGGATATACACACAACAATACAATATCAAATAATGAAATGAAGTGCGATATGACATGGCCTTGCGCCTTGATCTCCATGGCGCGCCCGGCAGGGCTCCGAGTCCGCGGTGCCGTCGACAAGTTGAACAATTCATAATACTTACCGTAGCCATGTCATATAAAATGCCCCCTGCAAAATAAAGTTAGACGCTCTCTACTTTATCTTTTGCAAGTTTTACGTGGCTTCTAGGGCTTTCGTAAAAGAACCATTTCTTACCTACGAACATAGAACCACAACAACGATTAAATAATTGTCTCTATTACACCCTTTTCAGGGCCCTCCATTGAAAATGCTAAGCCGTCTAAAGAGAGAGAAACAGACACCCGCTAGCCGCATATATGGTACAAGCCATATGTCAGTTGCGGAACCAGTCTCGCGTAAGCGTACGCGTAAGGTCGGTCCGGGCCGCTTCATCAACTCGATGCCGACAACATTAGCAAGTGCACGCGAGAGGGTAACAATTATAGAATCGATGCCCACATTCAACATGTGTTCTAACCGTACCAGCATAACTACGCATAGATCGGCTCTGATACCACTGTTGGGGTTTGTAGCAGAAAACAAAAAAATTCCTAACTATCGCAACACCAGAATTTAGCCAAGGATCTATCTATCTAGTAATGCGGTAACGGAGGAGATATCGGTAACATACCCTTGTAGACCGATAGCGGGGATTACGCTCCGCAACAAGCGTTGTCGATGAAGACGACGTAGCCGACCTCGAGGTCGCGAAGAACTTGGCGCGACGAAGATGGCGACGAAGGTGGCGCGACGATGACGCCCTGGCACCACGGCTGTGGCACCTCCGAGTACTCGCACACGTGCGGAGCTTGACGATGACTCCCGGGCTCTCCGATCCAGCCGAGATAGCGGAAGTAGAACTTTTGGGTGGAATCCCGCAGCACGACGGCGTACTGCGGTATAGATTTCTCACGCGCGCGCTGTCCTTACAAGGGGACCACGCACATCGGGAGGTGGAGAGAGGGTGGAAGTGGGCGGAGGGGCGTTCTCGGCCAATAGGAATAAATCCTGAATTTATTGTGTATTTTTCCAAATAATATGCCCCACTATTTATTAAAGGAGGAGGGATGTCAATATCGCTCCCCTCTCCATGTGGGACTAAAGGAGGAGGGGGAGGGGTGCGGCTGGCCATGGGCCACATGTGGCCCAGCCGCACCTCCCTCTCGTGGGGTCGGCCCCTTAGTGGGCCTTCCCTCGGGGGTTTGGCCCATCTAGGTGGGCAGCCCCATTTTTTCTCCTTTTATTTAATATTAATTTAATATAAATATATAATTCAATAATTAATATATTTACATATAATTTAATCTCCCATGACTCCGAAACAATTTCCGGACCACTCCGAACTTCCTTCGGTCTTCCCCGGAACCCTTCCGATTCCACCGGAACCTTTCCGGTTCATTTTCTCTCTCTATTTTTATTATTCCGATAATTCCAAAACGATCTCCAAGCGTCGTCAGGACCTTAAGTGTGTTACCCTACGGTTCGGGAATACTCCAGACATGGTCGAGACCCCTCGCTCGCCAATGACCGTCAGGGAGACCTGGATGGCTATGACGGTCCCTGTGCATTCCAGAATAAATCGTCGTTGAACCGTTAACATGATATGTTCATTCCTTTTGTTCCTTCGATACTGCCCTAGTCTGAGATACGATCATCAACATCCTATGTTGTGTTTTATCTCGTTACCGACAAGGGTTACTTAACTCGTTCTTGTGATATTATATATCCAATGACCTAGTCATACGCTGCGCAGCTTTATAGATATAATCTCACCGAGTGGGCCCAGAGTATCTCTCCATCACACAGATGAACAAATCCCGCTCTTGATCACTCGCCTCAACTACTTCCTTAGGATACCCGAAAGTGTCACCTTTATTGTCATACTATATAAGACATGACGTTTGAGGCAATCAAAGTATATTCCAGAAGCAGTGATTTGACATAATCTCACGGTCTGAGGAATAAGCTATCATATTACTTCCTATTGCAATGTTGAACTTAGTGATACGATCCTCTTGCAATACTTTGGTGGGTAATGTCCATCACCTTATTCTACCAATAAAATGACTTCATCATCAACTGTTATGAATCAGCATGACCGGGAAATCTCGATCATCCGTTGACTGATGAACTAGTTTATATAGAGGCTAACTAGGGACTCTGGTTTGTTTACATACCACACGTGTATTAACAATTCTGATTAATACAGTTATAGCACGGTATAAAACTTATTTATAAACTTAATGAGATAATGCGATAAATACCTAATATTTATTTGCCTCTAGGGCATATCTCCAACAAAGAAATGATGACAGAGTTCTTGTGTGGAACTCAAAGGATTCATGCTCTAGCTTTTGTGTTCAGATATGAAGGGTCAAAATCTTGAGAGTTTAATTTCAAGAGAAGAATTCAACATATGGCTCTAAGTCGAGGTCATGATGGACTCATGTGTTGAGCCCTAGTTGATCAAGGCTTGGAGCATGCAAGCAAGAGAAAAATTCCATGTGTACCTCAAGATATTGTGGTAGAGCATGAATAAGATCAAGCGATGGCCAAAGTGGTGTTCAAGGTGTGATCCAAAGAATGGTCATGTGAAAATTGAGCCTTTTGGCAAGCGTGTCTTGGAGAAATGAATATTGTGTGAGCATTCATGATGTCGGTTAGTAGCTTTATGCACGATGACACAATTGTGTTTGATGTCACAAATCATATCTTATGGAGAAATTGCATGCTTTTGTAAACTTCGGATCTTGTGTCCAAATATAGAGCAATTTCTAGATGTATGTTTTTCTCCGTCCATGGATCCTCAAAGTCCATCTTTAAAGGATGAGGAAGATTTACATCTCAAAGCTCAAGTATTTAATGAGTTTGTTCTTTCTATTAGCTCCCGATTTTATATTGTTAGTCTTGATGATGTCAAATTGCAAATCGTCTCATGAGATATGGACCAAACTCGAAGAAACATTTGGTAGGTCCACATTTCTCTTGAGACCAATCATCTCTCCAAGGAGCTCTCTTCATCTTCTCACATTGAAGAGCTCCCTGCTGATTTCACCCGCGGTTGTGAATATTTTTCAATGTCATCCACTTCACCAATATGTGACACGTCACAAGGTAATTACATGGTGAGTGGAGAAATTATATGTGATGATGATATTGATCTTTACACTGATAATTCTTATTCTACAAATACCAACGGTGTAGAGATGTTCTTATTGCAATAAGTTTTTCACACATTCTTGTGTTAAAGGTCTTTGCATATCTCCTAGATTTTGCTTGATTAAGTTTTGTGATGATATGGTCACTTCTAGTTGTGGCCATGATCAAAATGATTCTTTTTTCCTCAAGTTGTTGTATGACTAACCATGTAGAGAAAATTAAGAAAAGATTGACACACATCATTGTGGAGGAAATTGCTAGAAGAGGAAAGAATGAATGCATCAAGAGGAGCAAATGGTACGAGTGTGACGAGTATGAACATTTCGCAAGAAATTGTCCTACACTTGATAATGGAGATTTCTCCTCTCTAGATGGTCCTCGTCATCCCCAAAGTTCACATGTGCCTTATGACTAGAGGGTAAAAAGTAACTCCTATTTTGAATTTCAATATATCTGGTAATGATGCTCATAATTTTTTCTTGCATGAGATGGACAAATCAAGCTTACTCTTGTGTGGTCAAACTCGCGGTTATAACACGCGCTCGGGTGAATAAACGAGTGTGGTGGCATGTGTTGCCATGTTTCGTGGTGTCTCGTGACAAGAATGAATTACATAAAGCTCCAGTCTTGTCTTGAGTAGATGTTGCGTGAGAGCGTGAGCATGCGTATGCTGTTGGAGCAGGGAGGCTGTGCGACAATTGGCTTATTCCATCCGGTACCGGAATGATTCGACGACGATCGCTTCTTTCTCCTCCTCACCACAGCAGGGTCACTGTCCGTTCCCAAAGCAGCAGAAGCGAGCGGCTGTCTAAAACCCCATCCCGCTCCTGGCCAGTGCCTCGCTGACACAT
Organism: Poa pratensis; assembly: GCA_947311845.1. Lineage (NCBI taxonomy): Eukaryota > Viridiplantae > Streptophyta > Magnoliopsida > Poales > Poaceae > Poa > Poa pratensis. The sequence continues at coordinate 2,906,869 of CAMZMU010000098.1, forward strand.
CGCCTGAGGCGATAGTGGCGGCCACGCCGACGCCGCCGAGCCGTCGCTGCCACGTCCTCCTCTCCTTCCCCTCCAAGCTACCCCACCGAACATGGCCACCATCCTTCTTCCACGCTCTCACTGACATACTGGCTCTAACTACCACGTCAAAGTCGGCGCAGCTGTATCTCTCTGGCCGCTTCTCATCATTCGCCTGTGCAGAATTTTGTCCACGCTTCCATTCTTGGCTCTGCTTTCCTCCTCCGCTTTCGGTTCGTCTTCGTTCGTTCGTGCGCATACTTTTTCGCTCGCGTGCGTACAAATACTCGCCGATTTTCTCGGAAAGGAGAGAAGAGAGAGCCAAGGAATCTCCCCCGGTTCGGAAAGATTCGTCCTTTCCAACCCGCCATCATCAATTCCACCCCCTCCGACCAGCCGATTCTTATCCAGCTCGATCCAATTCGGCTCTGTCCAGCTCCGGTTGGTGCTACGGGGGCCGGGATCGGGGTGTCTCCACCCCAATTCCGTCTCGGGACGATCGGATTCGATCACCTCCGAATTTTCTAATCATATCCCGGGGATTCCTCCACTGTTCGATCTGATTTCCGCTCCACTCGCCTGCTGCTGCTGCAGCAGCTGAAATGCTCCCGATAGCCTAGTCTTGCTGCTGATTTCCTTGCTTCCTGCCATTTCCGTCTCGCTCGTCCGGATCGTCGGATGATTCCCATCGGTTCGGGACAAAAAAACGCCAAATTTCCGCCAGGAGGATCGTCCTGCTGCTATCTCGGAGGCGCTCGTCGCTCAGGCTGCTGTGGCGGTGGATCCATGGCTGGGGAGAAGTCGCCGCGCGCTTTCTCCATGGAGGAGCTACCGGGCCACCTCATCGGGGAGGTCCTGACCTCCGGCAGGCTCGCCGCTGGGGACCTCGCCAGGCTGGAGCTCACCTGCCGCGCCCTTCGTCCTCTCGCCGAGCACGCCGCCTCCCTCCTCTGCGCCGCCCGCACAGTGTTCGCCGTCTTGGGGCCTGCGGACCGCGGGGAGCTCCTCGCCAGGTGTGGAGGTAGCTGGAAGAAAGTGCTCAGGTTCCTCCAGTCCGTCGAGCAGTCCTCCGACACCGTCGAGACATCGTCCGGCAACGTGAGGATCCTTTAGTTTTTTTCATTCATAATGCAACCTTACTTGACTTGGTGAGCAATACTATGTTATAGCCCAAATGATTGCGTTTTACATTTGCCCATCTGGGGATTGGCATGTATGTTCTGGGTATTTGGAGTGCCCAAAGTTAAGTAACTTTCTGTTCTATGCACTTTTATGAAGTACAATGAACACGGCATGGAATGCGAATATGTAGTCATTTCGAAATGCTTTATTATGATGGCCTCTTTATTAGGAGTATTTGTGTTTTAAGTCGTTACGCTGTGCTTGAAATTGTAGTTGTAGCCATTCCTATTATTGATGGAAAGCACACACTAGTCTGGAGTTGACTCATGTATTAGGTTGTTTTGGAGGGGGCAAAAGTGCTCATTTGGATTCGACATTATCAGCCTTCTGCCTTCCGATTTTTATAGTACGTTGAGCTTGTTGTGACCGTCACTTTTGGTATGTTTGTCAGTAAGTAAACAAATTAGCCAAGGAAATTACTTCTTTTCCTAAAAAACTTGTTTTCTGTTTGTTGGCAATGATGTCTTAGAATGACACTGAAATAGTTACAGTTTTCTGATATTAGAAAAGCATGTCCTAACTGGCTTCTTATATCTGTGAACATGTTGTATGTTTCCAGATGCAAGTAGTGACAGGGAGATACCACACGTTATTAGTCCACGACTCTTCTGTCTATTCTTGTGGGTCCAGCCTGTGTGGTGTCCTAGGGCATGGTCCTGATACTACACAGTCTGTGGCATTCAGCCGGGTTTCCTTCCCATCACTTGCCCGTGTTGTTAACATCTCCGCCTTTCACAACCATGCCGCGTTTGTTACAGAGTCTGGGGAGGTAATTGACGCTCTCCTTCATGGATGCTATGTACTGATTAACAATATAATTCTGTTACATGTAACGTGCAGTTCTAAAGTATTTTGTCTAAATAGGTCTTCACATGTGGAGATAATTCATCATCTTGCTGTGGTCACAGTGATGTGGAGCGAACTATATTTCGGCCAACCCAAATAGAAGCCCTTGAAGGAATTTGCTGCAAGCAGGTAGGGCCATTGATCTTCATGACTGCTTTATTTTCCATCTTATGTTATACCATGCTGGTTGTTTCTCTTTCCCACACAAAGTTATATTCTTTACCTAAGTACTCAACTAATATTTTATCTCGATGCCAACCAATGTTCTAAGTAACTTGTTATAGTTGCCTGTAGCTGTTGTGGATCCCATAACACTAAACTGGAGGTCAATATTCAGCTATATTAGCGAGATCCAGCAGGTGCTATAGCTTAGCTATTGGCCTTAGATCATAGCTTGTGGTAGTCCTGCTGGCGTGGCACGTTGTCTGTCACAATGTCCACACGTCGTCCTCTAGCAGGAGATTTCCTGTGTTGACAGTCAATGTGCCATGCGAGCAGGTCAGTGGTGACCTTGGCAGCTGGGCTGGTTACCACCAGTGTTGAATGACTTAAATTTGTTTGGGACCTGAATCTGCAGTTTTGTATAGTTACTACTAGCTTGACAGTTGACACTTGACACACCCCAATAGTTTTAGGTCCTCTTATGCATTCCACTCCATATTTGTATGATTTGCTTGGAGCTGACTTATATTATATACATCTTGAATTTTTATTGCTTAAGATACTGCAGGGGATAGATTTCGTGATAGATATTATAGCTTTTTAGGGGGCCTTGCATGCTGAAAAGATGAGAATATAACAATTTAAATTTTTGATGCCAACTGAATGAATATACGAATAAATTCCCCAACTGGCCAACTTTGATGCCGCAAGATTGTTTTTGATCCATCTTCTTATTTTTAGTCATCACACGTGCATATATCTGTAGCATCTTGCAAATCAGCTTCACATGTTTTATCCTTTCCTTTTGCTTAACCACCTGATCCCTTTTTTTCACTGTTGGTACTAATCAATTTCAGTTACATGTTAAATCAACACCTTTGTTCTCATGTGGGGATTTGTATGTTTTTTATCCATTATCATTTCCTTGTGTGTGCTTAGATAGCATCATCTTAGCTTCTTTTTTTAGATTATTCCATACATTTCTTAAAATAGTTAGCTCTTGTTACAAGTGCTTAATATCAGTTCCTCATTTCTTTGTGATGCACAGTCCTAGTTTCATCTTATCCTGTTATTTTCACAGGTCGCTACTGGTCTAAGTTTTACTGTCATTCTTACAAGGAACGGGCAAGTGTATACATTTGGAAGTAACACACATGGACAACTTGGTCATGGTGACACTATAGACAGGGCTGCTCCAAAAATTGTTGAATTATTTGAAGGCACCAGTCAAGTGGTGCAGGTTGCAGCTGGTGCAAGCTATACATTTGCTGTGACAGATGATGGGACGGTTCATTCTTTTGGGTCTTGTACTAACTTCTGCCTTGGACATGGGGATCAGCATAATGAACTTCTTCCACGTGCAATCCAGTCATTTAAGAAGAGGAACATTCATGTAGTTCGTGTATCTGCTGGAGATGAGCATGCTGTGGCTCTTGATGCACTGGGACATGTGAGTATATCGTTCAAAGGACTTTCAGCTATCTGTTGTGACTGTTAGCCACTCTTCTCCAGACAGAAGTAAAAGTCTGTTTTTTTCTCTCCAGGTCTATACATGGGGTAGAGGCTACTGTGGAGCATTAGGTCATGGTGATGAAAATGATAAAACTAGCCCAGAATTGATTGGCAGTCTCAAGGGTCAAGTTGTTGTACAGGTCTGTTGATATTGTTTGTACCGAACTTTCCTCCTGACTTGGTTAAAGCATAAAAGAGGATTTTTCTTGTGTGTTGTCTAGATTTTGAATAATTTATCTTACTGTGTTATTTTTTTGGAAGGAAAAGTTCCAAAGTGATTTGAGGTTACCTGTTGCAGTTAAACTATCCCACCTGTAAAGAAAGGAATTGCTATGCTTGGTTTTTAAGTTCATGCACAGTAGTATGCGACTGAATTGTCTGTTCTAATGAAAATTTCATTATCTCATACTTTTACATCATATAATTTTTCATGTGTAAAAGCGCTTATGTTCTTGAATTTTGATAGGTATGTGCAAGAAAGAGAAAGACCTTTGTTCTCACTGATGAAGGCTCAGTAATTGCATTTGGATGGATGGGCTTTGGGAGTTTAGGGTTTCCTGACCGAGGATCATCTGACAAAGTGATGCAGCCTCGCGTTCTTGACAGCCTGCGTGGCCACTATGTCTCCCAAATAAGCACTGGACTATACCACACTGTTGCAGTGACAAATAAAGGTATCGTGTTTGGTTTTGGGGACAATGAGCGAGCCCAACTTGGGCAGGACCGCATTCGTGTGTGCTTGAAACCGACAGAGATAATGTTCCACAAAAGTAGTAATGAAGATATAGCCATTGCAACGCCTATCGGGTAGCAGGTAAATTCGAGGTTCAGATACCGTGTTATAGTCAACATTAATCAGCATATGTTGTTTCATCTCAGCAACTGTATTTTATACTTACTTTTCAGTGTTCTGTGAGAATTTGGGTAAACGAGAGAGGTGCAAAAATGGAGGACAGTGTTGTAGTTAAAGGGGCATATAGTGAAGTAATTTGGCGATGTATTGAGTACTCAGACTCGGCAATATGTTATGTATAAAATTACTGGTGTGATTAGTGTTTTACATATTATTTCTTCCTTCTTCGTTCGGCTCCGCCAATTCCTTTAACGCCTTTATTTTTCTGGTAAAGTTGCCTGAATGCTTGAGTCTCATGGCACTACTGTCTACCCTGACTTTTATCGACTACCATTCCTAGAACATTGGTGTATTTCTTTCATTGATTTATTGATTGATGTGTATGTCAGTGTGTCCTATATGAGACGATTTGTCATGTTTTCACTATTTCGTCGGACAGCAACATTGTCTGGCCCATTTACAGAAAACTGATGAATTTGTCAGAAGCTGGATAGCTGTTATAGCAATGCTTTACCTGCACGGTTTGTGGAAGCGACACTAGACGGGCTGTCAAGATATAGCGAACTCAATTCCCTATAGATAGGCACCCAACGGGGGCTACCCATTTAGTAATTTTTTTCTTTTTTGATATAATTTTTTTATACAAAGGACACAAAGTACATTAAGTAGAATATAACTAAAATAAAACCCTAACTATACTAGGGTCGTCACCGGAGGCCTACTCCTCGTCGTCGTCGAGGTCGATGACGACCGGTGGCTACCATGGCCACGGCGGCGCTTGCACTGGTGTCCATGCTATTGCTGGCACTGGCGAACCCACCGGTGTCTCCTCCTGCGGGGCACCGACTGGGACGAAGACCCCTGTACGACCCCTTGTCCGGTGCCGGCGAGTGCATCTCCTCTGCGGCCTGTGGGAGGCAACCACTCGGAGGAATATCCCCACCCTAACGGGGGTGCCCATTCCTCTTCCTCCTTCATGACCGGCGTGGGCGCCGGCAGTGGCGACACCACCAGGCTTGCAACTGCTTGGGAGCACACGAACGATGAGGCTCACGAGCATGCCTACGTGTTGGCCTCGCCGCCAAGCACCAGTGGCGGTGGTGGTCGTGGTCAACCTCGAACCAGTTGTCCCGGCGGGAAGAGTGCTCAGCGAAGTCCGGGTCGTCGGGAAGCAGGCCGTCGTGCATGCACGACTGGAGCCGGAACGGCCGGCACTAGAACCCTTTTCGGGTTCAGATGCCTGCTGGGCAGGTGAACAGTGGGCCAGGGCACGGGGCTGGCGTTCTCCTAGTACCCCTGTGTCCTCTCCACCAAGACGTGCGTACGGCGCCCACGGGCGGCATCAAGGTGAATGGGGCCGAGCGCCGAGGGCCCGACGTTCCGGGTTCTGGTGCTGGTCGTTAGGCAGGTGAAAGCTAGGGCCCCGTCTCCACCGAGACGTACATACGACTCCCCCGACGGTGGCAAGGTGAACGGGGACGGGTGACGAGGCCGCAATGATACGGCCAAAACGTATCTACTTTTCGGAGCACTTTTGATGTTGTTTTGCAATCTAACTTGCATGATTTGAATGAAGTAACACGGACGGACGCTGTTTTCAGCAGAATTGCATTAGTGTCTTGCTTTGGTGCACGAAAGAAAACTTCTCCGAAAAATTCCAAAAGGTACATCGATAATTATTTCAGGCAAAAAGACTTACGCAGGTGCTGGCCGCGGGTCCACCCTGGATCGCGGGCCCCACCCCCTTGGGCCCTGGCACACCGCCTCGCGGCCCCCTTCGGCCTATATGTTTGTCTCGACGAGAAAACCATAAGGCTCGAGACACTTTTCATGTTCCCGATACGGAGCCGCCATTAACCCATGTTCTTCCTCGGAGGTGATTCTTGGGCTGTTTCTGGCCTGGGAAGAGGGGAGATCGTCGCAGCCGTCATCACCAATGCTTCTCCACCGCGCCATCATGTTTTTCCCGTCCATGCATGAGTAATTCCTCGATATAGGCATGGGGATGGTTGGGATTGGATGAGATCGTTCATGTAATAGATGATAGAATTGTTAGGGTATGATGGTATCCATTATGGTTGTTAATTGTTGTTGCTATGAGTTTGCTATGCTTAATGCGTGGCACTAGGGTCCAAGTGCCATGATTTCAGATCTGAACCTTTTATGTTTTTATGAATATGATTGATGCTTTGGATTGTACCTGCAAGTTGTATGCACCAGTTACTTATCCGGAACCGGAGACCCCAAGCTGACATGATTGGGAATAGGTTCGATAGGATTTCTTATAATTTGGATCTGCTATTTTGGTATCAATCTATTAGGAATAGGTTTACATAGTTATGGTTCGTTTATATTAACATCTAAATGATTACATAAAATAAAACCTTCATGAAATGAACTTTTTTACTTATTAGTTTTATTTGAGAACCCCTTGAACTCCTTCTCAAAGGGTTCTCAAAAATGCAAAATAGATCTAATTATACTTCTAAAAAACCTATTTAGGATAATAATTGGATAAGAGAGCCTCTACCCTGTCAACGGATAGGGAGAGAACAAAATCTGGATAAATACCAATTCCTATTACTGGTAAAAAGATACAGATTAAAATAAAGAGTTCTCGTGGTCCAGAATCCACAAAATTAAGTGTTAATGCTTTCCTCCGATGCTTTGTAAAATGAGTACCTTAATTACCCTTTTAATTACCCTAAGTTCCTTAATTGGGTCGAATCAATAAATTTGGGTTGAAATAATTCCCTCGAAAACTGTTTCGATCCCCTACACTTGTGGGTCATCACGCGAGGACGAGCCGACATCGTGGTCATTCTTCTCGGTGAGCCACTTCCTCAGCATTTCTCTAGCCTAGCGATGGCGTAAGAGCGACAATTAGGGTTTGTGTGTCATCGACTGGAGAGCATTGTGGCCTGCGGATAGGGAAGGCCCCCCATGTGGCATTGGGGACTGGTTGGTGGGTGGCTGGCGCGTGGGCCCGAGGTAGACGTGGAGCGGACACACATGATCGTCTTTTATTTGTGTGGACGTAACCCAGCCCAAATTTGTGCTAGATATGGGTCCACGTGGACATGGATAGAAACGCAAATACGTCATCTATGGGAAACAAACAGACGCGGGCGGACGAAATGTGTCCAAGTTGCCCTAACAATAGAAATTTTTACTGAGGAACAATTAGAGCTTCCTGCCAAGAAAGCATGGCCCTTTTTTGCACTTCATTAAGCACGGGAACTGTAAACATGTTTAACGTCACTGGTAGTCCCAGCATAATGGCCAGTTCCATGCGTAGTTTATGATCACAAAAGGGGAGTCTTTTAGATCCCAAAGGGTCCTTACCCTTTTAACCAGTTTCCTGACGTGACGGCAAATTAATTATTAATAATGTTAGCTTGTTGATGATCCATATTGAATTGCAAAAAAAAGTGCATATGCATTTTGATTTAACTAGTTTCCTGATGTGACGTCATATTTTGTTTAGATTAGTAGAGAATTTGTAGGTCTTTTGAGTTCTGAATAGCCCAATCAACCACGGGGAACTGTCCCCACTTACAGTTCATATTCGCCATATGTTGCCAACATTCCAAAAGTACGCAGAATAGAAACAACAGCAGAACATACAGTTGTTAAAAAATATGTTACACACACTAGATTCATTTTTTCATCAGCTATGAATTCACTAGACTTTTTGCATTACTATATGATACAATCTCATCCCAATCCTTGATGACGTACGAATTAATTTCACCATTCTGACATTCATATATAAATACCATCTGTTCAACATTGCAATACTTCATCATTCATACTAAAAGAGACATCCATACCTCCCAGCAGCTATTGTTCCTTAGATTCTCACAGTGATGAGGTACTTTTTCAGCAATAATATTGTTTGGCTGAGTATAGAAAAACGCATGCAAATTTCAGAAGCATGACATAACGAATAGATTATTTTGACTGATTGGATGCTGACCAGAACTTATTAAGCATTATCGTCAGAGAGGGTCATTCGACATCTAACGTTCTTACCATCATCTGAAACTACCTATAAATGATAAGTTGTATACACAAACTACGTTTACCATTTATTGTGTTTGAATCAAGTTGAACAAGATTATTAAGGATGACATCACAGGATAACTCTCGCAGTAGAATGATACAAGTTCCTAGAAATTTCAAAAAGAATGGCTTAGTTCCTGTACTGAGGCAGCCATTTCCTGGGTTAACTAAGTAGACCATACGTTTCTTGTCTAAAATAACATGTAAAATCTTGGCAAAGAAACCAACTGCATGGGCATGTAAACAACTAAAAGGTTATGCATATCCAATAGAAAAAGAGTAAGCAAAGCAGATGTGATATTTTGATTGAGATACTTACCAGCTCCATCCATGTACTTAACAGGTTACCTTATATTGTTGGTTAACATTAACGTCGGTCCGGGAGCTGATTCAATCCTAGAAAACGCAGCAGTCTTACAATAAATATTAGCATCACAAACCAAGTTGCAGAACAACCTTCACCTTAGGAAATGTATCGGAGGACAGAAAATGGCAATTTATTTCCACTCTTTTTCAACTGTTAGCAATACATGCAACACAAGTTGCAACTTCAAAACAAGCTACCACATCCTTGTATACAGCATTGGCATAAGGTGTCCAAGTGAGTGCAACAAGCTATCAGTGATCTAACCAAGCAACCTATCAGTGATCTAACAGGCAGAGCTTGTTTTTGGAACTGAAAGCTCCATCACAGAGCCTTCCTTATGGGAATCAAACCACAGAGATAGCTTCAAACATCAAAGGCTTTGAACGGTTCACTGAGATCAATTTCATGGAAGAGAGGAAGATACCAACGGAGTGTCAGACTGTGCAGACTGAAACCAACACTTTACGGTGTCTTCACTCTTCAGCTAAGCCATAGCCTCCATTGCTTCTGGCAATCCTACTTAAACACTTGGCCAAGCTCCATCACAGTCCACGTCACACCTCCCCTGCACCTTGAACAAAAAATATTTAACCATTATCTCAAGTTCCTCCTAAGCAAGGCCAGGCAAGTCCTTAAGAGTCCGAAGTCACCAAACAAAACATCCCATCCCTAATCTTAAAGTGCATCAATCATTACAATGTCTTGAGCTCCTGCCTAAGCAAATACAAGGCAAGTTCTCTGAGCCTGAGGTCATCTTAGGAACTAATACACCCATGCTGCTGCATGTGGCCCTTAGATGTATGTCTTCCTCATACATGCTTTCCGGGGTTATAAGGTCGGTATCAATCCCCTTGCTCGTCATTACACTGTGATCAGATTCAGCGGCATACTAGCTACAAAGGTTAACTGCACGAGGCACTATAGAGCATACCAGTAACCAATTGTTGCAACATCACGAGTCCTCAGCTGAAAACAGTCAAACACCACCAAGGCAGCAACCGTATTATCAAACATCCGAGTGACCCGTCAGTAGTGAACAGCAAGTCAGCAACTACCAGAAACAAAAGCCCTTAGTCTGAGTCACAAACATCCAAAATATGCATTTCATGGTCCAGTCGAGCCAGCAGAAAGTGAGCCATCTCTTAAATGCAGTAGGCACAGTTGCAGTTGCTTCTGGACCATTTCGGCAACCATTTGCAGCCTTCCTTGGCCTGTCTCTCCAGTTGCTGGAGACCCATTCACGGCCTTCACTGCTTTAACAACAATCTGCTTACACCTCTCCCAATCCTCGTGTTGCAACCAGCAAGCCCTACCACCATGGCTTCCATCCATGGCAAGGTATGAAACATGAGTATTGTCCCCAAAGGTGTACCTTAATCTCAGAGAAACACAATACGGCAGCCAACTGGCTCCACCAGATGTGGTCATATGTGGTGTAAGATTATGGTCAAGCATGAAGGTTATGGTAAAAGCTACTGAATTGTTAGCTCTGTCATGCTGAATATTGCTCTTTGAGGATAAAGAAGTTTCAGCATAATCGTCTGAAAATGATGTTGAGTGCTTTTCCAAACAAAGCTCAGCACGTGCCCTCTGTGCAGTAACAATCTCCCCATGAGCCTGGGACAAGCTTCTATTCCATGCAATTAGTTTAAGAAATTCTTGTATAACTGGAATGGGCAGAGTAAGCAACATGATAAAAGAAGCAATCCTAGAAACATCATAAGGTTCACAGGCAACACATCTGCTAAAGTAATCACATATCTCATGTATCTCAGATGGTGTTAGCTCTTCCTGAGTACTGCTCTGAGGAGCTTGCTGTTGCTGTTGCTGCTGCTGGTGGTGAAACCTCTTCACATTAAGAACTTGAAGAAGCAGTTGAACTCGATGAACACTAACTGCGAAGACATAACCACTGCAAGAAAAATGAGGCTAAACATAATCAGATACAGTACTCCTTAAGAAATCTACATACAGACTTGACATCCTAGCATCACTCGGATCCTACACGGCAACTAGCAGCTACTCCCTCCGTTCCTAATATAAGATGTTTTAGGTGTTCCAAATGTTGACTAGATGCGGACTAAAATGAATGAACATACACACTAAATGTGTCTAGATACATGTGAATCTGAAAAAAAAACCTAAAACATCTTATATTTAGGAAAGGAGGGAGTAGCTAATTCAAGTAAAACTATGATTCATCAATTGAACATGCTAATGACACCTACATATACTCAGACATGGCAAGCAGACACGAAACTCAGCTACCACCACTTACGGCATGCAAGCCGATTAGCAAACAAACTACTCAACCTGCTTAGACTTAAACACTAACTCAATACTAACCAGGCTGCATTAGAGACAAGATTATTTCCAACAGAGGGTGATGTACAGTGCCACTACTCATGCATAGCAACCAGCCCAGCAGCTGGTGCAACATGGCTTAGGATTAATTTTTTCTTTAGCATCTGGTAAATTTAGTGATAAAAACACTATTAACTGTATAAAGGTTGTCGGGGGCCAAACTCTCTATTTTACAGGAGAGGGCACAACTGCTTCTATTCAGAAGAATGGAGTAATTCTCCCTCCAAAAGCTCATCACACAAATTTTTTGGCCTCATCTTACCCCTAAAAAATCTTTTTCTTTCAACCCTTGTCATCCAGGCCTTCTTTTGTACAATATATGTCAAGAAAAACCTAAGTCGGCACTAAAAATAGGAAAAAATTAATGTACAGAATGATAATATTTTGCTCGACTCTGGGAGCTTCCCATCTGCAATCGTGTTCTCTAATGAACACACGGTCATCCAAGTACATCATATTAGGCCATTAACATATCAAAAAAGCTGGGGATATTTTGGCTTTCTGTGAAGTATAAAGGGTATAGTCAGTACATATCATGCTAATACAAATAAATTGTATCTTACCCCACGAAGAAGCGCAATGCTGGCTGTTCCTGATCCAAATTCAGAAGTGCACCTTCATTATCTTTCAAAACTGACCCCAATATATCTTTCAGAAGATCAGGCAATTGTGCAAACAACCATAGAACTCCAAGGTACTTAAGAATGCTTCGCAGCACCTTCTTAAGAGCAGCATGAGGAACCCAGCCACCGCCATAGCCACCATCATCCCCAAGCGCAATAAAAGCAGTGTTCAATTCTCCTTTCATATGCACAGGAAGGTTAGTGCCTGGAGAAAGGTGTGCAGAAGCTCCAGCAGTCCCCGAAGGAAATCCTGAAGAAGGCAGCATGGCAGTGCCTGCTCTACTCACACTAGTTGCTGTCTGACTACCAACACTTGGAGTTAGCTTAACTACCTCAGGAGCATCACCACTCAAGCGATTCGGAGTAGTAACTATTTGTTGACTTCCATATAAAGTATTGACACTAGCATTCAAATGTGGACCAGTATGTCTAGCATTCAGAAAGCTCGGCTCCAGAGTATTTAGACCCTGAGCAACATGCTCCATAATGAATGGTCGAAATTGTGGGCAAGGTAAAGATCCACCAACTGAAGGTCCGCCTTTCGGAGGGGTTGCTGGCTGCAGCCAGACCTGATCCCCAGCAAAGCAGCGCATGTCAACGGAGAACTTGTTGCGATATATAATGCGCATCCAGTATGGCCCACGGAGAACAACAGAAACATCGAAAGGCATCAAAGGACTAGGAATTAGTCCAGGCCCAGTCCGGCCTGCAGGAGAGAGCATAGAGGAAGTCTGAGCATCATGACTGTTTATATGCACAGTAGTTGATGGTGAACCATTTGCCAAAAGAACACCGTTTTGCTTTTGTGCAGCACTGCAAACAGCAGGCATCTTTGCAGGACGCATTGCACCACCAAGGGAAAGTAAAGGACCTGCTGTCAACCTGATGCAATCCAAGAATGGTGCTACTTCATTGCAATTCACAAAATCCTCCAAAAACTGCATTATGGGAACATGATTAAATGAAAGATTGAAAAAATCCCGTGATAATTTTGTATAAAAGTACGCGGATTCTTGTTCAAAATTTTGGAATGCCTAAGTAGCAAACTGATAAGTCTGGCACAACATATAGATTGGAAAATCTCTTTGCACTTTATTGGTCAAAAAAGTGTTTTCCCCCCTTGTGCTAGAAAAAGATTATCATGCACAGAATGATGTTCTGTGGTCACATTTTGGTCAAAAGGAGCTCAAGATAAGCAGTGATGCATCAAGATTTTGTTCATGAACCAAATGCTGGCCAACTACATACAACGAGACCAAATCTTAAACCACCAGTATTTGGCAACTTAGTTACAAATAAAACATGCCCTGGTCGACTGCTAACACTACAAACATAAAAACATGCACTTTGATTGATAGTTTCTATGTCAGACTAACAAGTAACTGCATCATATCCAAACAAAAACAGTATCTAAACTTTTAAATAACTCGATGGATTGAAGTGCATTGAGAACACATGTTAGTACGGAGTATAATAATAACTTATAGACGGATACAGTTAACAGAGGATATAACGCACAAGGGACGTTGCTGCTACCTATTATACCAGCCTCACCGAGATACATCACTAATCCCCATCATAACAGCATCACTGAGACTCTTTATTAATATCCAGTCTAGTAAATGAGGCGATACATTATCAAATATCATACTTCAGTCAATATGTTACCCTAAATGAAGCGTTATCATAACTCAGCCAAACATGTACTAGTAAAGTAACTCACAGTTTTACTGTGATGCGGTACGCTTGTATCTCAAAACCATACCTTTGTGTGTGGCCAAAGATGATCTGGTGATACACGCATTGTGCAACCAACCTTACCGGTCTCCCATTCAACAACGAAGTGAACCATAGGCATGGCACCATAACTGAACCACAAGTTCATCAAACCAACAGCGTCAATCCGGAAAGTTTTAGTCATCTGGTCAGATAACCTGTCTCGGAAACCCCTTTTTGCAGAATGTAACTTCATCTTTGTAGCTAACTGATTCTGAACTAGCTTCTCATCTACCTTAACACGAACCAATCTCCGCATTCCACAAGCAAACACACGAGCATTTGAAAGTCGTTGCAATTCTGAGACAAGCCGTTGTATACTATCAACCTCAACAGAGTTGTAAGTTAAAATAACCCCATCATCGTCAAAAGAGATGTGTGAATCCATCTCAGAAGTGTTTGCAATGCGAACACGAGAACCCCATCCTGCAGCAGTGCTACCTCCATGAAGTTTCCACAGTGCGCCATAGTATGGATCGTTGATCCTAACATCCCACGACATGCTTCCAGCTTTACCAAGACGTAAGCGTATGTGTTTCCAGGAATCATCTGGAGCAAAAGGTAACCGTAACCAAAGATTAGAGGAGGGAGTCGCCAGGTCAACTTCTTCCACATATGGAATGTTGAGAGAATTCATCTGGGTAGTCAGCTGAGCATATTTGATACGAAGTAGACAATGCTTTATGACTTGAAGAAGCACAGAAGCATAAATATTTTCTGTAATACAACAATTTCCTTCTGCGAGCATAGTTCCGTAGGTAAGGATTGTTCCAGATTGCCTGCTGCTTGCATCTTCTGGCAGTTTTCTTCTTTTGCTTGGCCCACCACTGATTATTAATCCTTGTAATGATGGGACATTCAACAAGAACTCTGAAAGAGATCGCTTTCCAAATGCAACTTCAGACTGTGAAGTGGAGAGATTCTCCAAACCTGCCAATTTCCAAAGAAAATATAAAAACAGTAAGAACAATACCTCTTTCTCTGAAAAAAGAAAATCTATTTGAATATTTAGAGACTACAAATCCTAATTTGGGTTAATGTACATAGTGCTATAGTTTTGACTTTGACTATCTGAGAAAACAAGGCAAGGAGATTTATTTCCATCTACAACAACAAGGTTTCTCGAGATCTAAATGAGCATAAGTCATGATCAGATTTGCAAGCTAAAAGCTTGGATGGATCACCTGCAGGGACTGAACCGGATGTCTCTGTACTATGTGCAGACTTCGAATAACTCAGCGGATAACTGTTTAAACTGATATCAGAAGTAACTTTTTCTCTGTCGATGTTAGAATTTAGTAAGCGATCATCCAGTTCAGGTGGGCAATTTGTGCCACTAACCCCCTGAAGACCAATTTTTAGAGAACTCAAATGAGTAGAGGGCAAACTATAAGACAGCTGATTTTCTTTACTTGGAGAATCTCGCTCATATCCTAATACTGTATTAACAATAGAAGAAAACGAAGTCTTTAGAGGAAGAGACTCGTCAATTTCACTTTGCCTGGGAGACCTATCTTCCATGCTTATGCTGTTCAACATGCTTTGTAGCACCTGCAATTTGTCTACATTGAGAAGATTTGCACTGCATTCATCTTCACCTATTTGCATCTGGCCAATGTCAATTCTGTTAAACCTTACAGCTTCTTTAGCATCACTAGTTGCATCAGCATTAGACCTGTCTTCTCCATCAGTATGCACCTCAAGTAAATAAAAAACCGGCATAAGGTTGTTATCTAGTTGCATCAGAAGATAATAGGCATTTGCATGCCAAGGAAGTCCCATAACCATAAAATCTGAACCATGCAGTATAGATTTCGGTATCTTCAGAGTAATCTGACACTGAGAGTAAACCTGGAATAACCACCAGAAAATTAGATTTAGTATATAGGTTTTAAGATAGTAAATGTTATAACGAGGTTTAACTATGAATATATTACAATAAAAGGTGAAAAGTTCTAAAATGTTTGGGGCCCTGCCAGATACAAAGCTGAGGCTTTTCCATGTGGTCTAGTAGGTGATAGTAAATTAAAATCTAATGTACAGTCCAAAGACATATATCATTAGAATAACGGTGGTACTACCAAAAGGAGATCTTCTCTATATATGTGACATGAATGGCTCATAAACATAACACTTAGATCTTAATTTAAGTTGAGACAATGCATTTAGGACCAGGTATGTTAACCTCAGTTGCAGCTTGCACCAGGTTTTTGAATCATGAACACTTTGGACAAGCGAGTTCAAACTAATAGTCTGGTTAGTCTGAGGAAGAACTCAAAAGGGCCAATCCAATAGGTCAGGCGTAGTGTCAGTTGAAACATCCATGCCAATTTACTTCACTCTCCGCCACCTCATTCTTGAATAATGATTTCGTTACGTGATCTCAGAGTAAAAATACTTTGGTCAGATATTTGTGTATGTGGATATGTGACTCCCAAGCATTAATGCTTCATCAGAAAAATATCAGCAATAAACATATATAGTATGATGAAGCGGCCACGGCCGGACTCAGCTTGGAGACAGATAACCAGCATTAATACTTCATCAGCAAAAATATCAGCAAGAAACATAGTATGATGAAGCGGCCACGGCCAGACTCGCCGGTGACAAGGCATAGCCAGACTAAGCTTGGAGATGGATAAAATGCAGATGGCGACAGCAGCAGCAGAGCTCCACTGCAGCTTGCCAGGGATGGGTTTAAGCCAATGTTGTGAGCTCGTGTGTTGCAGAAACAAGACATAGGTGTGATGGCGATGTAGTTGATCTCCAAATGCCAACAGTAAGGCTCCTGGACATGCCAATGGTACCGAAGATCACCAGTGTTTGTCGGTGGCGTCAGCACACTGCCGACGTGGCTGTAGGTGGTTCTTTAACACAAAACAAAGAACTTCTGGAATGAGCGTGATTAGGAGGCCACTGGGATGGTGTAGAACCTTCTAGTTCAAGAATGGCTCGCAGAAGACAAAGAACTACACCATTGTCCCAGTGCTCTTGGCCTCTTGGGGAAGAAAACGGCAGCTCAGGTCCTAAGAAAGCTTTTGAGTGCCACCAAGAAGCAGGGATGGCAGATATTCTCTCCAGATCTGGCCCAAATTGTGGCCGGTGAGTCCCTACGAGCCAGAGTCACCATGACCAAACACCACCATTATTGTCTGAGCCAGCCTTGTGTGGATCTGGGCGAGAGGACAACACGCTAGCGTCTCCAGTTCATCTGAGACGGCGAGAAGCGAAAGAAATTGCCCTTGAACGAGTGGGAGGGTGTAGGCCCTGGACTCGTTCTTTCGTTCCGTGCCTGGTCACCAAGCAATTGTGTCTCACGGTCTTCAGCAGAAATGAGCTGAGGATAGCCGTAAGTAGATCTGGTGTTGCTAGACTATGTGGGGGCTAGCCATAATCGTGCCACTAATTAGTACCGGACGTGGTGTTGGCATGGCAACTGACAGTGGGCCCGAGTCAGTGAACTAGTCGGTTTTATTAAACCTGGTCCAGGTTGCTAGATCATTGTGGCCCCACTTGTATTGAATAGCAGATTTTCTAAAACATGGTGACAGCTGCAACTGATGTTAAATTACTTAACAATTACTCCTTTTATTTACATTCTGACAGTTCGCATTATTCAGACCGGCTTCATACCAATTACCAAGTACGAGCTACTGTTACTTCGGCAGTATATTTACTAGAAACATGAAAACCATTCAATTTGTACAAGATTTTAGATAGCAAAGTTCTCACACATATTTACTACAAAAGACATCAAATATGAATTCCAGTTGGATATGCCGATTCAGATGTGGATATCTAGAGTATCATTCACTATGCTCCTGTATGGATCTTAATCCAGAAAATATTTTGACAAACCTGTCAAACCAACTAAATACCAGCCCTTTGGGCAGGAAAATGGTTAATGCAATACCAAGTATGACCAACTATTTGCAGGAGAATTCTTTATTTTAACAAATTTAGTTACCAAGAAAACAATTGTTCTACCCAGTAAGGTTTTGGTTTATGTTCATCCATAAAAAGAGACGATTTATTGCTGTTTTAAGTTGTTTATCCGAAGATCTAACTTTTCCAGTATTCAACGAGATTTTTGCAAGAAGTTCAAAAGCTAATTACATCACAACATAAGATAAAGACAGCCAGTTGACCAAGTTGATAACCTTTAGGCCCAAAAATCTTCCAGTCGCAGCTAATAAGTGGAGGATGCTTCTGGTCTTTAAGCTCACAAAAACCTCAGGGGGTGTTATGATCTGTTTGTTTAGAGCTTCTTCAGATTCTAATACTGCAGAAGGTGGTAATATATTTTTTGGTGATTGGAGGAGGAAGCCACCACTCCTATTGTAGAAAGAAATAAAGTAAAATTTAGGAAGTAAAGGAGACTGACCTGGAACAAATATAGAGATTAGATACAGGGGCATAATCTTACCATTCAGTATGCTTCATAATGTTGGGGGGCAGAGGTCTTACACATACGTATTCTAGGATTTACTGGAAATTTTTACTAAGCTCCAAATCAACTCCCATTATCATTTTAGTAGAAGTCATAAAAAAAATCTACATGTTGCCCACATGGAAATGATGTCATTGGAGTTTTTATAAATAACCCTTCCATAATAATACAAATTTGCGACTTCTACTAAAATACTACTCCAAAAGCAAAGATTAACTCACATTAAAGGCTATGAGAGGCACGATAACACCTACATTGCCAGAGAGTTTATGATTGCATGTTAGTTGTTTAAGTACCATGACCATGGAACAAATGTTCTATAAGAGAAAAAGTACTCATAACACTAAGTACCGTGTGGATATTGAATAAGAAAAGTATGGATAAAGCATCAACCATGCAAAAGGTAGGTAATAACAGACCTGATATTTATTCCAAGGTGAATATAGGATTGTCCATATGCCCTAACCTGAAGCACTTCATTTGTACAAGAATTCTCAAAGTCCCTTCTATCCATGGTCTTGCAATTTATAAACAGAGACAAAGCACAAAAAATCAGAACTAAGCAGGGAAGCAAGCGAACAGCAAAGCTGACCACGGTCAAAAGAACTTCACAAGCGATCATGTACAAGTCTACCTCAAGCAAATATAAGAAAATACAGATTTCAGTAATGGACTTGTATGAAGAAATTTATGAATCAGCATAGCATCGCAAACATACGGAAAATCCACTAGAATGTTCCTAAACGTAATTTTCATATTAGTACCTTTTGCAGGATGTTCATATGAATTTCTTCCCGTTTCAGGACAACATCAGTTGGTGATCGAGAAATCTGAATATTTTTTTTCAACTCCCTGTGAATTTCCAAAAGACGTGTGTGCCTATTGCAAGCAATTGCTTTGAAAATGAGTGCCTCAACATCAATGCAACTCAGGTTAAGAGAAAGATCAGCTTCTTTATCCGTAAGTGGATCCAATACAAATGAACTGTGCTGACACTTTATCTGCATATCTTGCAGTGCCTCAACTTTAATAAATGGAGAAGTATCAGATTCTGCTGACCCACTGTTTCTTTCATCCAGCCAATAATTTACTTTCAAACCAGGTATCTTAAACCCACTTGAATCAAGCTCTCCATCTTGACCTAGCTGCGTTGGAGCATTATTCCCACCCTGTCCTACACTAGTATGACTCTCCGAGATAAGTTCAGATTTTATTGCTTCTTTCCATCTACCTTGTCGTAGAACATTAGTCTGTCTAATTACAGTATCCATAACAAGAGAGATGCATAGCTCATGGAGAATTGTATACAAAATTGTGAAGGGATTGTCAGCCACAGCCATTCTCCGTTCAATGTCATCACCCAGAACATACCTCCTAGTCTCTTCAAGCTTAATAGGCCCGGTCTTCTCGCCAACAAGTAACTCCATGTGCAATATCCTCCACAACGAGAAGTGCCCACGGTAACCTAAAGTAAGGAGGACTTTGAATTCACCATCTACCTGAACATTGGCTATTCCATCATTCACTGAAACCTCGGATATTTCTTTAGGAACTAGGGTTTCAAGTAATTTAGCACGCACAAGGGTGCTTAATTTCTTCAACGTAGGCTTTCGCTCATCTTGAAAAAGTGTATTCTGAGTACCTATTTCCTCTACACATTTTGGCACTCTCCTATAGCTCCCTGTATGTATGACTTCTATAGCAGATGGAACATCAAAAATGGGCGCACGGGCTTG
The DNA here is from genome assembly GCA_947311845.1 of Poa pratensis. Classification (NCBI taxonomy): domain Eukaryota; kingdom Viridiplantae; phylum Streptophyta; class Magnoliopsida; order Poales; family Poaceae; genus Poa; species Poa pratensis. Next base: position 2,926,823 of record CAMZMU010000098.1, read on the forward strand.
CTGCAATCCTTCATGCATAAAGAAGAGGGAGTCGCCCGTTTGGGTGAAACATGTTTCATGGCTGGAGAGGGTTGACGCAAGTTGCTGGCAGTAATGAACTAAGGGAACCTGCAAAAGATCAAAAGCAATCTTCTCGGTCACAAAATTCCTGAGATATATTGAAAGGCTGAAAATGAATAATGGGAAAAACTTAGTATTGTAGTACATTCCTTCATGAGTAGTTAAGGAACTAAGGCCGATTTATTTTGTGCTAGCTTGGTTTCATGAGAGTTCGAACAAGGGAGAAAAGCATATTTTTCTTGTGTTTTTGGTCTGATAGATTCCTTCATGCATATTGGCGCAAAATCAGTACATAATATGGTTCCGAATGATGTCTTGGTCATGCATATATTGGTGAAAAATCGGTACAGAGATCGTGTTCTCATGATTTTTATGTCCAATATAAAGAAACAGGCACATGAAGATAAATATGTGGTTGGGAGTGTTCTTTGCAAACATAAATAACGCAAATCTTAAGGCGATAAGAGGGAATAGAGGATGGGATAAGACCGTGACGTCCTACTACTTGTGAACTTGCATTTTCATGGCATCTAGTCAAGAAAATTTAAGCAGATAAACTAGAAGGTGAAAACAAGTTTGCTGTACACACTCTTTCGATGCAATCATTGTCACCTCGGAGATTATATAAACTAATATGGAATATATACAAGGATACTTATAAAATACTTAATAGTCCCAACAAAGGCTGAACAATGAATTCCTATTACAGTAAACACTGCTTCCCAATTCCCATAATGCAACAAAATCCCAACACGGTTTTCCCTTCAGCCCACTCAACTAAGGCAGCCAACACCGTGAAAGGCTAGAACAATCAAAGGTCTGATCCTAATACGAACACTTGAGAGCTCGGGACATGAACTAAATTTCTGGTTGAGCGATGGAAAGTTAAAGAGTACTTATACGTGGAAGCGAAAAATTGACAGCTACGGACCTGTTGGCACCACTTGGCGAGGACATGGAGGCGGAGCATGCGCTGGCGGGTGCGGTCGATGAATTTGAGCAGGTCGATCTTCTTCTCCGTATCCGACCTCTGCTGCCGCCCTCCCCCTCGGCGTCCGTCGCCCGCGACTTCTCCACGAGGTCCCGCAGCGCCAGGTAGGACTCCTCCGCCGCCTGCCGCACCACCGTCCCCAGCTCCACCGTCTGCTGACCCAGCTCCCCCGCCATCTCCCACCGCCCGAGAGTGAAGAGTCTAGGGTTTCGCGCACGCTTCTAGACTGCACGAACATAGCCCGCCAGGTGACTGCGCACCGCCATAGCGACCGTAGCTGCTCTCCTTGTGGGGCTTCCGGATTCGCGGATAAGGAGGACCGAGGCGGAGTTACTCCCCCGCAGAGCACCAGTGGGGATCCGGAAGCGGCAGTAGGTAGGTAGGGTTCTGCCTGGATTGACAGGGGAGGTTCGAGAAGTTTCTGGAAGCGGGGCCGGGATCGCGGCGGCGGGCAGGACGGAAGGAGATGGGCGAGCTGAGGTGTGGACGGTGCTAAGGTCGTCCTTTGTCTACTGTAGTACGGGGACTCATCTATAAAACTAGACAAACAAGGGTTGTTTCTCGAAAACAAACGGTTTCCATAGGAACGGCGTGCGACGACCGAGAGAATATGCGGCGAAAACCACAAAAAAATCATATTAAAGGTTCTAAAAAATATCTGGCCGAATTGTCATTTTTATAGCTCCTAAAAAGTTTTGATTTTCAATTTGCAAATTTACATGTATATAGAACTCTACCTTTCCAGCGTAGTGCATTTTTGTTGAGAATTTTTTAGAACTTTTAAACATGATGTTTTCGTGGTTTTCACCGGTTTCCACTGAATACTTTCTCCCTGACGACTTCAGCCGACCACTCAAACACCGCCTAGCGCCATTCCCGTCGTTGCTTCCACTTGTGAGTGTTGTGCTCCCGCTTAAAGGGCCTCTTTAGAGTTTAGACTTAAGGCGCTCTTTGGATTGTATGATTTTATAAGAATTTTGAAGGGTTTGAATCCTATGGATTTTTTTCCTATGAAAGCACTTGGATCATAGGATTGGGGTTATCAAATTTCTATGTAATCCATTCCTATGGCCCCAATTTCATTCTCAACATGAGATCAAACCTCATTTTAATTTTCCTACGCTAAGTGCAATGCAATTTCACTCTATCGCTCTACTCTCTTATCAATCCTTCAAAATTCCCGGGAAGAAGCTTCATCTTCCTCTTGCTCGTGCTCCGCCTCGTTCTCGGAGGCGGCGGGTGCCGCGCGCCTGCGAGTGTTGGTGTTGACAACGGGGTCCGTGTTGACCCGGCCAGCCGCCCTGTGGTGGACGCTGCGGGTGTCGACCATGGCGGTGAAGAAAACTGAAGATGCGCCTCAGCCCCCTACCCGGCGCGCCAATTGTCGGAGATTTGTTCCCAAAGGAACAATATCAGGTAGGATGTTTGATGGCCCTTGACGTAGTTACCTGTGTCAAAAGAATATGGACTAGGTTGAGACTCCAAGTGCAGAGTGTATAGTATAGGAAAGACGGTTTTCCCCACGAGGGGTGACTCGAGGGTTTAATATCGAACTCTCGGGGAATCAGTAGTGAAAGATTTATCTTCTTATCCTTCTCTTGAAAACCTACAAAACAAAGTAAATTGTTTTGGTCCTCAACCTCACCAAGTGGTTGTCAAGCACAAGGTGTGAGAATGATATCAAAATAAAATGAATGCAAAACAGTAAATAAATATGCAATGATGATAAATAAATATGCAAGGATGGTGGAAACAATGATGGATGATATTTTTGGGTTTTGTATTGTGAATGCAAGATGTAAAAGTGTTTTTGTATTTTCGGATTTTTAAATGGCAGAAAATGTAAAGTGGATAAAAGTTGTTGGAAAGGTGTTTCTTATGACTAAAAATGGACCGGGGTTCATGGTTTCACAAATGCACTCTCTCTTTAATAAAGTGGTAGACAATGGAACACTAGAATTGACATATGAGATTGCAACAAAAAGGTTTCATGACAAGTTACTAATTATATGGGCATCACGTCCTAACATAGAGATCTTTTGTTTATTAATCTATCTTATACTCCACCAAGATGCGAACTAAATCATAACAACTTAGTAATTAAGATAAATCAGAGCATAGCATTAAGTATCATGACATGAAGTTAAAATAAAAACATGCTAGATCTAGTCATGGAGAAGTCGTTGGAGAAGATGGAGACCACGCCGGCAGCGCCCCGCCGGAGTTTTCCCCCTCCAATCTGCAACTCCAGGTCTCTGTTTCGTGGTTTCTGTGTTTCTGCGGCGCTCCTTTCCGAAGTGCGTCGGGGACTATTTTTATAGTCGTTTTTAGGTCAAGACGGAGGCTCGGGAAAAAAGATCGACGGCAACGGAGCCACGAGGCCCCAGATGATGGGTCCCACGCGGCCAAGGAATCTGGCCGCGTGGGCCCACTCATCTTGGCCCTCGGGCCTCCGCTTGTTCGCTTCCTTCGCTCCCACGCTTTGTTCCTTCCAAAAACGGATGCTCGTAAATTTCCAGGTCATTTGGACGTCGTTTGGATCACTGAAACATCAAAATATAGAAAATAGGGTTTTCTGCCTGTGCAGGGTTAATTCCAGAAAAATAGGGAAACAATGAAATATTCCCAAAATCAATATAAAACAATGATATAACTCTTATATGATGCAAATATGATTGAAATATAAGTAATATAATATAAAGTTCATGTATGCATTTTACATGCATCAACATCCCCAAGCTTAACCTATACTCGTCCTCGAGTATGAAGGTGATAAAACTAACATGGACTTTGCAATTTAATACTATCAAAGGATATCAAAGATGATTACTATTGCTACATAGAGTCAAATGATTCATTCTTCAAAGGAGTAGCAATATACAAGATAGATTATGAAGTGATATCAAATATTCAATGTAAGGATGTTTAATGATAATTCACAAAGTGTAAATAGAAGAAAGTACTATGGACCAAATGTATGCATAATGAAAAGTAAAAACATCCTATAATGGTCATAGAGTATTCTTGTAAATCTGAATATAAAAGGTGGACACTTTGGAAAGATATATAAATGAGTAAAGGTAAAACATGAATAAGTTTCATCTAACTTCCAATTGCTTCTACTTAATTAATGTTTGCAATGTGGTATTGGTGTCAAGCTCTCATTACCCCTATCATAGCATCTTGAATGGTTAAAGTTTAAGGTGAAAGCAAATATGAGTAGTATGCTTGACAAAGTATGGGTTGAATGTCTCATGCCCCGTGAATACGAGTACCTACACCACGGTGTACTCAACTTGGGACACAAAAGCAAGTTCAAGTTAAGGTCATTGTAAGTAATATAATAGCGTCATCAAGAGCGTCAGCTGGGGTACCTGTTGTCCCAGGACATGGAACAAGCCCATGTCAAAATGACAAGACAAACAAACAAAATGAACAATCTCCACACCCTTTTTATAACTATTGGTATAGCTTTTTATTGTGAGGTGCATCACTGAAGGTTCACCATAGCATGTAAGTAAATTTCCACCATGAATGATGCATGGCTTAGATTAGCGGCCCAGGCGTCTCTCTAGCCATTTATACAAACTCATTAAACTCACTAAGTTTCCGCATTTATTTGGCACCATGATAAGCATCCATAAACAAAAGTACATGATATCAACAAAATATAAAGAGCACGTTGAAAGCTTGCCATGTGACAGCACATATGAGCTAACTCCCCAACCAAGACTCTTGTCAAGCTCACAACTTCATAATTTTAATCACAATGGGTCATGTTTATTAAGTGCAATAAAAGTAAGGTGTGCATCAAGTTCGTGAGAGCTCTTTAACCAACTTT